>JARKIC010000407.1:0-280498 GCA_029378375.1 Mycena olivaceomarginata | reverse complement strand
CACTAAAACCCCGGACTTGCCAGATCCAGTTTTCCGGCAGATTCAGTTATCCAGCAGGACACCGTCCTACGTTCTTAAGATCATTTTTTGCATTCAACGCACGATTTCCATAGCGTGAAATATCAGTTAATAATTGATCAAACCTGAGGCGTGAATTGATGAGGGTCACCCATTTATTATGATCTGAAGTGTAGAAAGTTGTTTGTTTGACAATACTCTATTGCAAAACCGTAATTTCCGATCAGATGTGCGGATTCGGTCACCCGGGCCTTGTCGAACCTTCAAGCGGTCACATAGGCCCCCAAACCGCCTAAAAACTGCAAAAAAGGCAAAATTTTCAGTTCAAATGTCCAATTTCTCGGGGTGTCACGCAGAATTTTGGCGGCTGCCGAAATGTCGAATAGTTAAAACAAGGGCTGGTCGGCCGCTTTGCGGCCTCCCAACCTCTTTTGTGAGGTTATTTCCCGTCTGTTTGCAAATGGTCATGATCTCATGTGTGACTGACTTGAGTTCAGTGGAATTGAATTGATTAGCGCTCGAGGGATTGTGGAGCAGTCTTTTGTTTAAAGGTTGCAGTCAAGTTCAGAATTTTATCTGCAGCCTATCCTTCAAAGCGAGGGCGGAACTGATGAGGTTGCAAGAAAATCCAAATCACTGGTGCCTGGCGCTTAAATTAACGCCTCGGAATCTATAACAGTGAGCAAAAAAAACGGAATTTGGCATTGTGTACACTTTTATAGGCGCGCGCGCACTCAAAGTTGATCATGGGGCCAAAATTCCCGAGAAAGTGCCGTTTATTGAGCGCTTCCACAGGTCTGGACCCAGCGCTTCCAAAGCCTCGGGCCTGATCTCCCAAAAGCGGAGTTTGAAAGGCTTCAGACAGACATGGATAATTTATAAAAAGAGGGAGAGAGGAGACGAGTCACGCGTCACACCCCTGTTGATTTGAATGAAAAAGTACTTACAGTAGTCTGATAGCAATCACGGTCCGATTGTTGGGCGACCGACTGATTACGCAATATGGTGGCTGTGCCAGCCGACGGCCAGTTCGTCTGTATTGCAGCGATGGGCCTCGTCAAAAATCCGGAAATATTTGTAAAGACTCCTGGAGCAAAATCAAACATTCTATCCCACAAGAATCTCTCGATTCAGCCAGTCACTTCTCCAGAACAGGATCAGGCCAAAAGCTGCTTATGTAAAATGCTTCAGAAAACTCAGCTTATATCGCGACAACGAATGAAGGAAATTCTTAGGTTTAAGGGAGGGGGCCTCTGAATTGGAAGTAGATCTGTATGCTCAAATATTCTCAGATTTATCAGCGCGTCGAGGCGGAGGCAAAACGCGAGAAGGAATTTGATCGGTGGGCCAACAAGATGGTCGTGTTTACTCACAGACCCTATATTGATACTTACTTGTTCGTCATCAATATAGGGTATCTGTTACAGAGACTATACTTACAGTAACCTTGTTTCAACTGGTATCGTGGAGAATGGCAGAAGCGCCGCGGCATCTGATCTCGCAAACACACCCAAAGTTCTAGCACTGGTTTCGTGATTGGCGCTCATCCTCCTCCGCTCACCATCATCCCCCGCACAGCGCACGGCTGCGTCTTCACCACGCGGCTTCCCCAAGGACCCCTCGATCCCATTGTGAATACCATTCTACCCTCCAATCTTGTTCCCTGGCGGGGTTCCAATTGCGCATGCAGAGCCAGCAAATCCTTCTGCACTCGTGTAGCGAGCGGATGCTGGGGCAACCAACCCCCATCTACCGTGCGAGATTGGTGCCAACAGTGAGCACTCAAGGCGTATCGTTCCGACAGTCGTTTTGTCCTTCAGCGCTTCAGCACCCATCAACATTCCTGCGGGCGAAACAATGTCTGTGCGGCCGCAGCGGCACGTTGGAGAGGAGACCGGCCAGATTCCGCCGTCTAGGTTCCAAGTTCTCTGGGGTGTAGACTGGCCTTGATAGCGTGGAACAATGCTGGCAATGCTGCTGTTCTATCCCTAGCGAAGACAATAGTCAGGGCGACAAATCAACATCCAGCCTCCCTCTACGGCAACTCTTACCTCAAAATACTGCGATTCGTCTGCGAGGCCGAATCCACCGTTCATTTACGCTGTCCTTCCTGTTCATCTCTGACAGCTGAAACTGGACCGGATGTTAATCTCAGCCAGTCCTCAAAAATACACTGCTTGTCTTTCACAGCTCGGCAATAGTTGCGTCCGAACCGCCATTAACCACCTTCCTATTTGGGAAGAGCACTGCCTCCATGCCGACGGCTTACGGGACGGAGTTTCAAACCAAGGGCAGAAAAAAAACAAACAGTCGAGAGCACAAAAGGAGCTTTATGATATCTATGAGCTAGTTATACTTGGCCCCCGTACAATAATCATGGAATTGTGTTACATGTAAGCTATACAGAGTAGGCTGTGATGTTGGTGGGTGTACGGCAGCGCCCGCCCGTGATGTAGGCTGGGTCGGAGTGCAGAGGAAAGGGTACGGGGTGCGATGTCGTGGTCGCAGTAGCAGGCGGCGCTGCAATACAGAGGAGATGCCGGGCCAATGTAAGTCAATTAGACGGAATAAATGTAAAGCAAACACACCTGAGCTTGCGCCGCTTATCTGCGCCCAGTCAGCGACATCCTGAACAATGGTGGTGCTAGCCTTGGCATGGTACACCCAACTGAGATGTGGCGGGTGTGTGGCGTCGTCATGGCGGGAGCGAGGTGCCAAGGGCGAGACACATGGTGAGCGCCTCATCACACACTTCTTGCGGGAACATCGGCGACGGGGCAGCGGCGACAGGGCAGCGGTGTTGGCGCGGCGAGACATCCAATTCTTGCTCTCACCGCGTCTCGCGAGGCGCTGGTGCAGCGGCTCCCACTGGTAGCGGCACGGGGCTGGTAAGGCGGCAGCTGGTGTCGAGGATCCATCGGGTGGTGGTGGAGAGAGCGGTCGGCCGGGTCTTGTGGGTCCTGCAATGTGAGAGAGGGAGGGAGGATAGTGGTGGCGCGGCTTCAAGTTCAAGCTCCGCTCAGTGAGCCGCCGGCAGGGTGGCTGTGGTCTTCCCAGAAAGGAAGGCCCCTAATGGCGGTTCGGACAGAGTGCTCGGCAATCAGCCAACAATTCCCATAAAAGGTAATCCGGTGAACGCCGGAGCGAAGTTTTGCAATTTTCTAGGGCCAGGAAAACTCATTGTCACCGTCACTGACCTTGATTAGTTCAGTTCACAGGCCTCTGTCACCCGTCACCTGAACTTCCGGTCGTAATACTACAGTAGTCGCCACACTATGGAGCTCTGACGTCAATCATCCAAGCCGACTGATCCCCCCTGCAAGGTTTGCACTCAGCTGTGGTTCTTCTCTCGAGGACCTCTTACATCGACATTTCGATCGGACCCAGTTTTCTCCAGCGCACGACATGCGGGGCGTGATATAGTACAAGGGAACAGGCGTTCCGCTTACATCGTACGCGGTTTTAGACTACAAGGTGGATCCCACGGTCATTTCTTTGCGGACAGCGCTGAGAGGTCATCACAGACTCTGCATAGTGAAAGTTACCATGCCTCGGTGCTTTTTTCGACTTGGTTCATTTCCGTACCCTTTCACTGCCCACGAACCTATTTCTCGACTACATGCTGTTGTATCGATTTGACCCAAAAGACTGCTCTTTGTTCTGGCTCTTGTTCTGACGGCGCCACCCAAAGATTCCCTTGTGTTCTTCACTTCTCGCTATTTGTGGCTGATCTTCCACCGTTGCGTCCTTCTCCTCGCGCTAATCGATGGATCGATTTTCTCAAGCCTGTTGTTAAGCGGGAGAATTGGCTCGCCATTCTTCTCTGGAGTTTGATAGATATGTACAGCCAATTTCCAAGTCTCGTCTATTGTTGCTATTTTCACTTGCTGGTTCAGGCGCCCACTTTTACTAGAACAATAACCCCATAGTGATGCTGGGAAGTTTGACTTTCTTTCTGCACGATTTCATTTCTTGACAGACGCTTGTAAAGGTTTAAAACACCAACCCGCAAAAGTACGGTTTTCACCACCATCATGGACGCCTCCAGAAGACCCCTCGAGATCACTTCAAAGCTCTCCTGGACATTCTCAAACAGCTCCGCGGCGCAGGGTATGTCTGACTACACCTCTGGGCAACCCAGCTGATATTCAACCCAGAATCCAGCGGGAAGTAAAGCTTCCCTGCATTGTTGCCGCCGGCGTTCAGAGTGCCGGCAAGAGCTCTGTTATGGAAGCCATCACCACGGTAGGCTCCTTATTCTGTAGCTTTTACCCAGACTGAACATTGGCGACCAGCTGAAACTCCCGCGCGGCGTTGGAACATCCACAAAGCACGTACCTAATCAATCCAAAGATATCTCCGGCATGTTCTGACCTGCGTGACAGATGTCCAATGGAATTTCGGCTCGAACATTCCACAGGCTCCCCACTTTCGGTCGACATCACCCTCCGTTTTGCGAGCGGCAAAGCCGATGTTCCATTCCGCGCCAATTTGTCTGACCTGGACGAGATTTGTCGTGCGATTGCGGAGGCGCAAGAAAATATCCTGACCCTCAACCTGACAAGCACCGAAACCACAGATACCCTGCGAGACGGCGCTCGGACATTCTCCGAAGACTGTGTGTGTGTCTTTGCGAAGGGGCCCAATATGCACGACCTCTACTTCTATGATATCCCAGGTAAGAATTATGGTCGTATCGTCGCCAAGTTTCTTATCATTGTTGCAGGCGTAATCCACGATGTTCGCGACGGACAGGACCCGGGTCAAATTGAGCTCATCCAAAATCCTCGTTATAAAATATGTGTCCAAGCCCAACTGCATCGTCCTGCTTGTCGTGAATTGCGAATGTATGTGCATTACCCGACACGTGAATTTGTATTAATTCCATATTCCATATATTATTCGTAGACGACTCGGAAATTGGCGGGGTAGGACGGCTTATCACGGATGCGGATCCAGGGACTAAAGGCGCGAACAGTGGGTATGTGTCTGGGCTTTCGGAATTAATCGTGCACTGACCTTGAGTGCAGGTGTTTTGACAAAGGTGGATCTAATCAAAGAGGGAATGGGACCAACCTGGCTCGAGATGTTCAATAACAAGACACGGAAATTCGATAACGGATGGTTCGCTGTCAAGCTCCCCGCTGGAGTTGACATACCGTGGGAAGAGGCCCGGAAACAAGAACGCCACTTCTTGAGGTGCATGAACCCTGGAAATCCATTGTCGGAGAGGACAGGAATCGTCTCGGTTCGGAACAGCTTACACAACACATAAGCAAGCTTTTGTCCATCCATATGGCCGATATGTGCGCATATCTTGTCCCTCGTATAATCTGGTTCTCAAAACTCACCTCCTTGTCAGGCTTCCCTCGATTTACCAAGAGATTACAGACATTCATCCACGAGTGCGATGACAGCCTCGACCTCTTACCCGTTCCTGAGGAGCGCGACTGCTCAAGGTTGTCGTCGTCGCTGCGATCGAGAAGTTTTCCAACGATTTCTCGCCCATGTGGAAGGAATTCCCCCAAGGCCTTTTACCATGGATGTCGGACTCGTTTACCGAGTCAACCAGCTGTACCGCACTATAGTACCCGGAATCTCTGAACACGCACCGCGTTTTTGCCCCTCGAATACGCCAGGGAATGGAGCCCCCCCTGGAAGCTCGCCCGTATGGTCCCAACTTCATGCCAAAGGCGAAATCGTTTATCTTGACCAAATGATGAAGTACTATGGAAGGGGTGCGCATTGTTCAAGTTGTTTCGGGTGAGGGAGGCTGATTAGTTTCCTCCGGTAGAGCTGTTACGCGTGAACTGCCCGGGGAGCTCCCATGGAAAATAATTCGCACCATCATCATCGAGTTCGTCCAACACTGGCAGGACGCTGCTCTCAAAGTGTTCCGCGAAGTGAAAACCCTTGCCGTCGTTCATTTCAATGCATTGGTCCAGGCGCATTTTGCAGAGTATGAACGAGGCGGCCTTTTATCGGATATCATGTACGTCAATTGTCTCGCGATTTGTCTCACACTCTCTCACTTGAACACAAAGGGAGATTTTGGAGGCCAATATCACCCATTGCGCGGCTTCCACTGTTGCCGAACTTAAAAAACTGGCTGCAATGGAGCTGGAACCTTCCACCGTTTTGAGGGAAGAGTACACCGTTCTGCGGGCCACAATCCACCAACAATATCGGTCTGCGCTGGCTCCGGATCCAGCGCATGAAGCATCTTTGTGGGCCATTGCGGCTGATATATTCTTGGAGTTCCTGGTTAAAAATGGTGATGGGATTGCTGTCGAGATCGCCGCGGGAGCTATTTCCGCCGCGACCCGGAAGAGCCTCATTGATCGATGCGCAACATCTGTTCAGCTGGGGCACGAGTCAAACAGCAAAGAGAAAGATCGTGACAATGCGCTGGAAGTCATGTCGAGTGCTCAAGCCTATCTTGAACGTAGGTGCTGCGCTCCTGCATCAACCGTCCTCAACTCACTCTTTGACAGTGGCGTCGAAGCGTTTCGCAGATGTCGCGGCCAAGTGCATTGACCATTCGTTCTTGCACACGTTGGCTGAGCGTATGCGTCATGAGTTACGCACTTTGGCTCCAAACACCTCTCCTCAGATGTGCATGAGGCTAATCCAAGATCCCACAATCGTAGAGCGGCGGGGGTATTTCATAGAGAGGAAAGCGCACTATACTCGCGTCAAAAACATAGTCGACAATGCAAGACGCGACTTGGAAAGTGATACCCCCGGTCTTCACACCCGCCGATCGCAGCAAACCGCCCCCACTGACACCCGCCCACAAAGCTATTCCGACTCCGAGGCTTCCCATGCCCCATTGTCGGTGGATCATTCAGGCCTCGGTTTGGCGGGACTTTTCTCTGAGCAGTAGCATATAATGTAGTTTTGCTTTTGATCAACGTTGAAAATAAAATATACAAGGGAATCGGCGGCCTTTGGCCGCCTCATCCCTTTTTATCCCCGGTATTCATGTTCCTTACTCTTCGGTGTACACCCTCTTCTTTTCTCTGTGGCCAATACACGTCCGGAACATGCATTACTAGGGAATTCGAAATAGTATGTAGGATCAGCATGAACGGCTGGAGTCGGGGAACTTGGGAAGAGGTCGGCCGATTGATGACGCGAGTGGAAACGGTTGTGGGAAAACATTGAGCATTTTCAAATGAAAGTCTAAGGCACCTTTAGTTGAGAGCACCGGTGTCGGAAGCAAAAAGAGGATTGTAGAACAGATGGACACTGGCGGTAAGGCCGAAATCCTGTGAACTGAACAATGAAGTACGAAAGTTCAACCGAATGCGGGATGTCGCAAGTGATCGAGGGGGAAAAGGTTGTTCCGAAATGAAGCATGCACACACACCACTCAGAACAAAGTTTCTACTTGGGTAGAAACACAGGACCCCTGACATTCCCTTTGGACCCTAGGGCCCGCGCCGGACAAAATTTTGAGATTTTGACCCGGAAACCTAGGCTCCAGCCGGACAAAAATGAGGGGTTGGGACCGGGGTACCTAGGCTAATGATGCCGCGACTCGGTCGACTCAAAATCGACTCATCGGACTTAAATACATGTAACTTAACAAGACCATACATTATCCCAAATATGATGTCTCATATGAATAGACACCATAGGGGTGCCTAACATATCCCAAGCATTCTATGTGCCACCAGTTCGTCGTCGAGAAATATTAACCGTTCTTTAAGCAAATGGCTCCTCAGCTGTGCTATTTCCCCATATATTCTTGCTCTTTTCCTCCTCCTCTGCGCATCCTCTCTATTTAACTCCATTCATACGGCCTTTTGCTGTGTTTTCTGGCCACTGCGGTCCGTCTCGTGTTCAACCACTTGCAATTGCTCCATGCAGCATTATCTCCATTTGTTTTCCCTCTCCTCTTCTCCTGCATGTCGTGTTGGCTTGCCCCATTGGTGTGCCATCCCCCATTCCGGTTCGACTGGGTAGGTTTTCTTCAGCTGACCATCGGTTAATCAATCCGCAGACCACCGCAGTTTTTCGCAGCAATTTTCTTACTGTGCCGCGGCCATTCCTACGCAAAATTCTGACTGTAGCCGTATCACCGAAACATTAACCGTTCTTTAATGATTACCTTCGCGATTCTTTGTATCTCTTTGCTCTCATCCCCATCTATTCTATCCCCTTTCCTCCTGCTCTCTCGTCGCCCTCCATCCTCGACGCCCAACGGCTTCTGCGCAGTTCAATTCCACACTCAGATACCCCATGCGGCTGAACAGCTGACCTGCGCGCAGTGTCTTCTTGACAGGCTGTATTTGATTGCAGTTGCATTTGCCTATGGCGCAGCCCAATCCGATTTTTATTAGGCCGAGAGGCCACGTAGTCCCGGAAGATTCTCAAGACATAAAGGCCCCATTTACCTTCTTTCGGACTGGCAATCTTTCTCCCAGTTCTCTCCCGGCATAAATCCTGCTGAGCATAATTATTGTCCTGAGTCTTATCCTGGACGATTCTTCTGGAACATGTGATATCTTGGGTCTTCAAAACTCGCCGTTGATCAAGGATCCTGGCTACTCTGGGTTGTATCAAACTTCTCTGCTCGGTTGGCTCTCACTGGGATAGTGACGATTTTTCTGCCAAATCAGTCGTCTAAAGCTGCTCCGTTCGCCGGAGTTGCCTGCGGTGACCATCATTTCCCGCTCGCAAATATTTCTGGCTCTTCTGATCCATCCCCTCGGAATAACGGCAACTCACGAAGCAATGCTTCGAATGTCCAATGGAAATTGCTCTTCTCCCGCTGCCGTCTTGGTTTAGTTCTTCAATTTATATCGTTTTCGCGCCGTGAGTGTACTAAACGGCCTGCCGTGATCGGTGAAAATCATTCTACCACAGTGCTTCAAGGGACGGGAAGCAAATGTCACTCTCTTGTAGTACGCAGACTGAAGTACGTGCAGATTTATTGTTGGTTCGCAATAAGTGATTCGTGTTCTATTCCGATATTCAATTCATGATTGTCTGAATTCAGTGACCATAAATGTTCGACTGTTATGAAGTATGTCTATCATGTTTTGTTACGACACTCAGATTCCGGAGCGAAGCGGAGGCGGGTCTTGTAACATTTATTGCTCTCTTGGCCGAGTTGCCGATTCACGTGACACTAATTTCTATTATTCTGAACACCCAGGTGTCGGCACATCTAGTGGTAGGGATATATTGTAAACCCACCCTCTAAGTATTCAATACATAGTCAATGTCCCGGTTATGTTTTGGTTGTGTGGTATTACATGTATTTAAGTCCGACGAGTCGATTTTGAGTCGACCGAGTCGCGGCAACATTAACCTAGGCCTGGTGTCCAGGACAAAAGCGTCAACTCAGGTTGGTCTTGAGGACAATATGAGGCTTCCGTGGTGCAGTTGGATTGTCCCTGACTTTCGCAATTGTGATCTTGACTGCCTGCGGCCTGAGGGTTGGACATGTTCTGATTGATCGGCAACTGTCCATGAGGCTGATGAATTGTTAGGCTTTATAGTCTTTGGGATGCATTCTAAAGGCGGCGGCAAGTATGGGAAACAGGAACCTGTGACCAACTCCTCAAATATTTCCGCCCTGTCGAAAATCTCGGTCCAGGTGTTTGAGAATCTCCACAGTGCACAATTCAAATCAATTCTGTCGGCGACCGCATTGGTAGAGACCAAGCAATTCGCGCACATCCCGCCTATCCATTTCCTGTGTTTGTTGTCGGCTCCTGCATGGCTTATTCCCACCGGGGAGGAAGAACGGGGTTCTTCGCTGGTAAACAGCAAGATGGGTCGGTCGTCCGGAATATGGGGTTTACACGTGAACCAGAAAGTGAGCAAATAGGTCCCGAAAAGTTGTGTGTGCGTGGAATAGAAATCGGGTGAAAAATAGGGAATGTGCGGTGTGAGCGTGAAGTACGGGTGCAACTCGAAAAGGCTCGATGGAAGGGGAAATGTGGGCTAGAGGTGGATGGTGTTCACTGGCGACGTGCCCCTGGTGGAGCACTCTGGTCACGGCGTAGATGGTGGTTCGGGTGTAAGAAGGTGATTCCGTAACAAATGTACGTACAAAACAAATAACCGGTCCTTGGACCGGTGTACCGTAGAGTAAGTACGTAAATATAATATATAAGGGAGACGGACCTGCGGTCCATCCTACCCTTCCACACCGGAATTGAGCTAAGGATGCTGTCTGCTTCAAAATGCTCGCCGGGGTCTGAAATTTCAAGGAGCCAATTAAATTGTTTCGGAAGAGGGGAAAAAAGAAAGCAGCCGCTGGAGGGGAGTCGGGCGACGATGATGGTGAGGATTGAGAGTAAATATATTTCAAAGTGAACGTAGTTTCCAGGTCAATAAAATGAAATGAAGCGGACTGTCTACTCGGATTTTTTTAATTCACCCCGAGGTGGGTGTGGTAGAAGCAATTCAGCTTCTTAATTTTTGACATCAAGCCTTGATAGCGGCGGATCCTCTGGGACTCTGAGCACACATATGAACATTCTGAGTAGGCCAGATCATTTTCGCACTTCCAATGTACAAACTAGAAACTTAGGTCAAAGGGAACGGGGCACTTTCTGTGTCAGCAACGGCCTCTGGGTCGGCTAAACAATGAGTAACCCGACGAGAAACCCAACCAGGATAAACCCGATAGATGCTAGTAGCTTCATGTGTTCCCCGAGCAGTAGGACCAATTGTACAGCATCCTCCCTAGGAGGCCGTATGTCGTAGGTCGGGATGTGAGGCGGAACCTGGAACGAGTCGAAGAGGGTGTGATATCCACTCAGGTATACAACCCGGGGCATGGATACAACCCGTTGTACAATGTGGAGGAAGCGGGGCAGGGTGGAGACAATGCCTATGTCAAGCCAAGGTAGAAGCCTGAGATTAGACGAGGTAGAATCTACTGTACATGGAGATTATACTGAGCTTATATAGGCTTCTAATAAATTAAAGTGATTGCGGTCAATCGCGATCAGTTCCTGTACCGCAGCATTAAGGAGTGTTAATGCTGATACTCCTGTACTCCTCTGTGTCGGTTTCCGTGGCATCGGACAACCTAGGAGACCCGATGTTCGGGTTTCCTAGTCCTGAATGTCATCTTATCCAGTGGTTCAAACCCCGATCGGTTTGCAACCAGTCATATACTTTGTGTCAGCTGTTGGTGCATCCGGGGACTAGGATCTGTCTGTACAGACACAGACTCGGGGAGTCTGCACCACGGAATACAGAAGACGTTAGGGATTAGGAACCCGTACAGACGGATCCTAGTCCCCGGATGCACCAACAGCTGACACAGAAGCGTACACGAAATACAGGAGTGGTTGTAAACCGAACGGGGTTTAAACCACTAGATATGATGACACTCAGGACTAGGAAACCCGAACATCGGGTCTCCTAGAGTCCTCTGACGCCACGGAAACCGACACAGAGGAGCACAGGAGTATCAGCATTAACACTCCTTGATGCTGTGGTACAGGAACTGATCGCGATTGACCATGATTGCTTTAATTTATTAGAAGCCTATATAAACTCGGTAGAATCTCCCTGTACAGTAGATTCTACCTCGTCTAATCTCAGGCTTCTACCTTAGCTTGACATAGGCATTGTCTCCACCCTGCCCCGCTTCCTCCACATCATACTATGGGTTATATCCACGCCCTGGGTTGTATACCCGAGTGGATATCACACCCTCTTTGACTTGTTCCGGGTTCCGCCTCGCATCCCAACCTACGACATACGGCCTCCTAGGGAGGACTCCATACGACTGGTCCTACTGCTCGGGGAACATACGAGCTACTAGCGTCTATCGGGTTTATCCTGGTTGGGGTTCTCGTCAGGTTACTCGTTGTTTTAGTCGACCCAGAGCCCGTTGCTGACACCGAGTCTGCAGCTTTAGAATCCGAGGCTGGGTTTCAACCATGAGAAGGTCACGTGGTGGCGTCATGAGAGTCCCGTGCTGCTAAGACACGTCTGTATCCATACGGACGCGTCACATGAAAAAGTAGAACCCGGGCGATTCATGACATCCTGAAGCAGGAGACCAGTTTGAACACATTGCCCTTTTTCGTCATCTTGGCACAAGCCCCTTCTGAATTCCCCTGCGAAGCATGTGGATATCATGTGATCAGAAGGCGGCTTGTTCCGAACCTAGGTATGCATGAGTATTAGAGGTGTTCAAGTCTCGGCTGAGCCAGTTTTCGTCATGTGAAAATTGGAACACTCGTCGTATGATCTTTGACCACCAATTGATCCATGTCCTTGATTGCGTTGCAGTAGATGCATTTTTGCATCTAAGACCTTGAAACCTTGGAAGGGTGTAGTAGAGTAGAATTCAAACTATTCCTACTTTTCAAAATGTCACAAACTATTTTATTTCCGCTGCCTAAAATTGTGTGCCAGCGGTTGCGCTTTGTGGGATCTGAATGTGATGCAGAGCAGCAATGGATAGAAGGTCAGGTTTGCGGTGGGTTTCAAACGAGTTGAAGAAATCTGTGATGGATGTCGAAGAGTAGGCATTGGTGTCTGCGGTGCCCACACTTTGGGCATGTTTCCCGATTACCGAGCGCACCTTGAAACGAAGATTACGGTCACCAAAAACTGAAATATTCAAAACAGCAGCTACATGCAATAGACTCTCCGTGGATATTTGCTTGTGGTTGGCATCGAGAATGATACTGAGAACAGCTTTTGACATATCTGCAGCTGACTCGAAATCCTGGCAGAGCACACGGCAGGCAGAACGATCTGGTCGTAGAAACAAAGATATATCTACTGCATGATTGGCGCAAGCACCAGTTGCGATATGATGGAGTAAGAGACGACGGCATTAAATCAAAGTCAAATTATTGTGCGGGATGGCATGCAAGACCAGTGATTGTTGGATTGTGGGTAAATCCGCATGAAATACAGATATTCTAGAGCAGGTAACATGATGTCCAAGCAATATATCACGCAAAAGATTCAAAGATTTCATTGTAGTCACAGGTACAGCAGATGGGATTAAGCTGGACGTAGAAGGGCAGTGGCAAGCTGAGGGCTCATCACAAAGACAACTACGTCCAGGAACTGGCAGTATCATCAGGAAGTATTAAAGTAGGTATGGAGTAAAAACGTACTGCTGACATAATTGTTACTCTGTGAAGGAGGATCAAGATCCATAGGCTGGGACAAAGAGTTTGGGGGCAGAAGAGCTGTGGGAGGAATTTATAAGATTGAAACTGGGAGAAAGGGTAAGTAAAGGTACCAGATGACTGCTGGCCAGGCTCAACAGTCCCCGAGGATAAATGGAAAGCAGCATGAGGCAGAGTTTGACAGCAGAAGAAAAGCCAATCACGGCCGAGAACAACTTGAAGGTCATAGGGGAGACTCGCAGTAACAGAAAGCTTCATGTCCATATACGAGACAGTGTTGTCCGAGGGAGCGCCAGAACACCAGAGGCGACGGATTGAGAGGCCAGCGCTGAGGCGCCGTGGCTGGAAGGAGAGGCGGCCAGTGAGCGGCAGAGGTTGGCCGCCCGCGCCTCGGCAGATGGCGGCAGCGCGCGGCACAGCCTCCGCGGCTGACCCCGTCGCGTAGGGTAGGCACAGCGCGACAGATGGCGGCAAAGCTCGGCAGCCTCTGCCGATCAGGGGCCTGAATGCAGTGTCTCTCGACCGTCCTTCATCAAGGTTTCGATTTCGCCACATTTTCTTTGGCACCTGCAATGGATCCTGTTGCCGGTGGGAAGTGGGAAAGAAGGGCGCTGCGCACTATATCCGGCCCTCATCGATTCCCAGAACTACGGCTCCTATTTGTGGACAGCGCTCGGTGGCATTGCCCGATGCCCGAGCGTTAAAGGCTTGGCTAGGCGCGCAAAAGTAACCTTGGTTGCCCAACTCATGTCTACTTTCGGTTGCTGCACACCTAGCTTTCTCCTTGGAGACACCCCGAGCGATCGCATGAATCGCCTTCTGGACATTCTTCGTTCGGATGAAGAAGTCAAGGTCATCAAGCAATTGACGGGTCCTGATGCCCAAAGGTTTCTCGACTCTGCCCAAGAGGTAATTGGTTATATCTTCCGCACCATCCGTAATAATCCCGATCGTCATCGTGTAGGTGCTTGAACTTGAAGGATGTTTTCCTCGGCCTGCGGAGAACGTTCTATATCGGAAGGCTTGCAAACTCGTCGACGACTTGTGTGGAGCTACGAAACGACTCCCTGGTGCCCTTTTTGTAGCAGCAGGAATGCTCGAGTTTCCAAATGTCCTAACGCACGGGGGGCAGTCAGATATCTACCTTTGTGAAAGACACAGAGGCCTCCCGGGGTTTCCTGGACGAGTGGTTCTCAAACGCTTGCGTATCGAAGGAGAGCGTTACAAGGTGATCTGATATTACATTCGCTTCTCACACTTCCATCTCACATCGCATGCGCATATCTCAGGAGCTGTGTCGGGAAACTCTTGCCTGTCGTCGTCTTCACCATCCATCTGTTCTGGAATTTTTGGGAATTGATGACAAGACCTTCCCCGAGCCATACAAATGCTTGATCTCCCCATACTTGCAAAACGGAACAATCATGGAATACCGCAAGAAGAAGGGGGCTGCAAACATCCGCTTACTCACTCGAGTACACATACACCTTATCTGCCGGGGCATCACTGACTTTCATAGATCCTCGAAATCGCTGAGGGACTGGACTATATCCACGGCGAGTCGCTCGTCCATGGGGATTTGCATCCGGTGAGTTACGATCGACCTGGACGCGCCCTCTCATACGCCATCCGATTCAGGGTAACATCCTCATTGACGATGAGGAACATGTCAAAATTACCGACTTCGGCTTGGCGACCTTTCTCAATGCAACCACTACAGAATACGGCGGGAGCAAGTCTTCGACAATCACTCCGGGCGGAACGGCGGCATACATGGCGCCCGAACTGCTGGGATGCAGAATGGAGCATGAAACCACCAAGCTAAGGAAGAAGTCAGATAAATCAGATATCTTTGCATTTGCATCGGTATGCTACGAGGTGCGCTACATTTACATTAGACTCGTCCGAGTTTGGATATTGTGCTGAGGCTATTGAAAAGCTCTATCGCGGACATCGTCCCCTACATCGGTATCCCGGCCCAGCCATCCGCATCTTGCTCGAGCCCAAACTTGAAGGCGGCCAACTTGTAACAAAGAATCCGTGGCTTAGACTTCCCCAACCGACAGCTGAAGGCACTAGCTTGCCGATGCCAGTGCTTCTGTGGGCGCTGGTTCAAAAGAGCTGGGGAATATCCTCCGCACGCCCAACAGCGGGAGAACTCATACGGGATCTCGGAGAGGCGATGAATTCATAGCGTGATTATACAGCACTTGTAATCCGTAATCATGAAAGATCTTCCATTCTTCCACGTCCTGCTTAGGTCTAATTGCTCTCATGCTAATTAAATCCCAGGTTCCATTTGGCGCTCAGGTCAAACTTGGCGCATTTTTCTCCCAGCGTTTCTCATCTCCCTGTTTCCTCCACCATCTCGTCGATGGTGCACTCCTCCGAGTCGCAGAATGTTACGCCCCGCGATCCCCACACTCACAGCGAGCAAAACACCGTCTCGAGCGAGGTACGCTTTCATTGTTGCATTCAACACCACGCTCCAATTTCCTTCAGATTGAATCTGCACGCAGTCGCCTCGCTGAATTACGCGGTGACAACCTGGATCCCGGTCGGTTCGACTCAGTCAAAAGTGCACTCGACATGGTAGAGGAGATGTCAGCTCTGTGTGCACGGTTTCCTTATGGGCAGGTATTGCAAATTGCGACTGCTCGAAACCGATAATTAAAGATCCTTTTCAGAATGAAGCGCAGCAATTATGTCAACGGCTCATAGACTCCTTACTCCGGGGTTCCCCTCTTGCAGTTTCCGTTGCACGCGAAGGTGGAAGCCACAAACAGGTGCCGTGCCCTCTAATCTACTGAGGCACCAACTCAATCCATCCAGACTCCGAAATACAAATCACCGTCCCCAGAACCACCCTCATACACAAACATAGATGCCTTCGATAGTATCGTAGCGAGTAGAATGTTGTTTGAGATGTGGGCCAAGTGGAGCCGCAACGTATGGCTATCCCAAGAAAAGCACATCTGGGAGCAGGTCCAACGGCTGGGTAGGATATGCGTACCACGGCAAGTCGTGTTTCCGAGCTCGGCCGAATTCTGACATCCGGAACGACAGTGACCAATGGGAAGAGCAGTTTCGGTCAGATACCAGCGCCCTGAACAATACCATCCCAGTGCCCGGCCTCGACGATTCTGAGATCTTCAAGTTGAGCGGTCTTGATCCTCTTTTGGTGCGCGATTCTACCATGTTAATCGATCGATTTTTCTCATGTGCCTATTGTACTAGTTCGGTTCTGATGCGAGCCAGGTCTGCATCTATCGCCATTCGCGTTACGATCTCTGAATCCCTTCCTCCTAGCGCGAGATCGCCAAAATATGTTTGGATCAGATGGACGGATTGGTGGCGTTATTCCCTTTCGCAAAAGTATGCGCTCAAAATGTTTCCATCGTCGATTCTAAATACTTACATTGATTGTCAGGAGACGATGTCCAGTGTTGTAGGGCGTCTCAGAATCAATTTTAGTGGATCGTGTACCGTGAAATTCGTTGAACGCGAAAGGGTCCTGCAGAGAAGGTTCGAAGCAGAGCTTGACCATAGGCGAAAGATCGACAAGGCGTGGTCCGAACTTGATGAGATGGAGAAATGGATTGACAGCGTCTTTCCTTTGGGAAAGGTACGTGCCGCTTGGCTCTAATCTCGAGATTAAATCACATTTCTATTAGCGGGAGGCTCACCGATGTTGTACCCGGTTGAAATTCGGCATATTGAAAGAGGAAAAGAGAGAGGTCTTTCAGTTTCCTTCGACATCCCGAAGAACAGACACTTTTGGTTACGTTTCCAAGGGACATGGACTGTTCTTCGAATGGATCCTAGAACATCGGCTTGAATGGATCCGAAACGAACATAATATCAGGCTGAACCTCCTCAGCCTCGGGGTAACGAAGGCCAGACCCGGTCACCTGTATGGGTTTACCTCCTCTCGTCGCTCTGATTACTTACGGGCGTACTCTAGAAGATTAGAGTGGATCGAGGACGTTGTGCAGTGCGCTGAAGCATTTCTAAATGATCAAGTATCCTCCGAAGCTTTTGATGGGGAGGAAGTCTTTTTTGTAATCCAGTCAATTTGCCCCTCGCCGCGTGCGGCACGTTGGGCATCCTTCTACACACATGAGGAAGCCTTCAATAAAGCGAAAAAGAAGGCTGCGAATAGCCTCCGCAGTGTTAGTCGGCTGTTGTTTTCTGGGATACTGCATATGACTGATTGTTTGATTTGTAGCTCGCATCACCGGACATTCCCGACGACCTTCGGGAACGAATCCAAACGACTGCCTCAGTAGTCTGGCCGGTGTACGATGCTGTCAAGGCGACACCTAAGAAAATGCAATCCCCCTTCAAAACCATTGTATCCTGGGTAACCGAGGCGCATAATCAGTTCTTGAAATGGAATCGATGGGACAAGTTCGACTGGGCAGTGGAGGAACATACCGTTTGGAGCGAGATTCACCGCCTGGGCAGCAGAGGAGAAAATTGGAAGGGGAAAGAATGGCTGAGGTTCGTATACCCATTCTATCGAAGGGGCCGTCAATCTGACCGATATGTCAAGTGATACCTGGGCCAACCAGATTATGGACTTTCTCGAGAAGTGGATGCCATGTCAGGATCTCACTTTGGACCAAAAACAAAGAATTGCCTACAGTCTGCGTAGAGTGAGATACATGGCAAATCCGAGACGATTGCGCTAATGCCCCCCAATAGCTCTCGAACCGATACCAAATTTCAACCCAGACAAGCAATCGCCTGGTTTCTGCCGCCATCAGCTTGGGAGATTCCTCCGAACTGCCGCTTGAGCTGATTATAAATCAGGAAAAGCTGGAAGGGGGCACCACGTCTTCTGTTCCTCCTGGCTTAGTTTGCAATCCCCACTGTATCGGTGGTTCAAGTGATGTTCGAATTGGATACTACAGGTTTCAACAGAAAAGAGAACAAGTTGCGATCAAGGAATTTCGATTCCTCAAGAAACCATATGACGAGACCAAACCGGTGAGCAACCTTTGTGGGCGTGCGGCCTTTATTTCTTTTGAACGTCTGTGGGGCAGCGATTCACCCTCGAGGCATTCACATGGGCCCAGCTTTCCAAAGGCGACCCTCCTTTCGTCGTCAAGTTTTTCGGCGCCGATATTTCGACAGAGTCCCTCCGCTTGATTAGTCAATGGCAGATCAACGACAATATTGTTCACTTTCTCAACCTTGACGAAAATAGCCATGAAGATTTTCGTTGCCAAAAGGTATGCAGGATTCTTTGCTACAGCTAGCAGAAGTAACGACGTCCTATTTCTTCGCTCCAGATTTGTCAGGTCGCACATGCGATCTCGTGGCTACACTCCAAAGACGTGGTCCACGCGGATATCAAAGGGGTATACGGGGGCCAGTCTCCTGATTCCAGCAAGACTTACGTTGCGGTAGGCCAATATCCTTGTCGACGCGAAGGGCGTCCCAAAGTTGGCCGATTTTGGAATTTCCCGGATTATCCATGAAACCATCGACGAGTCTCAAGAAGCTATCCATAATCCCTCCAACTCCGAGCCTCAGAGTCTTTTAGGCGTCATGAAACCCTGGGATGCGGACGGTCCAGGTCAAGGCGTTTTCTTTCTCAATACTTTGAATTGACTAACGGTCGTGTAGAATTGAACGCTGACAGCGCTCCGATAACCAAAGCTCGAAGCACTGGAATGGGATTTGCCGGGTCGATCAATTGGATGGCACCGGAAAGGTTCAGAAGCCCACACCAACCGACGAAGGCAAGTGATGTGTATGCGTTCGCTTTTCTCGTCGTCGAGGTGCGCGTGTGGAACAGGCTCTACATCACACGCCTCTAAAATTAACCCCATCTTGTAGATCTTTGCCAATGGACCGCCTTTCTCCGACTGTAACAACAAAACCGTCATGGAGCTCCTACACGGAAACTTCAGCAGTATGGCTTCTCAATCGGCAGAGAACCCAGACTTGCAAGATTTGCGTCCCGACTCATTAACATCCGAGGAATTGTGGAAGATCATGGTCGGCTGTATGAGGTATCAGCCCAGCTCTCGTCTGACAGCAAAGGATGTGCACACTGAGATGAAGGCGCTCTGTGGACGGCTTCGAGAGTAGTAGGCTTCCAGCATACTCATATAGTGACTTCATTGTGTTTTAAATCCGAATGGAATATTGCGGCTATTAAACTTGTGGTTGAAGATTGGTGGGTTAAAGTTGGAAGTGAGAGTTCATTTTTCGGCTTGTCAATTTGGCTTATTGGTTCGTCGAGGTACCTGTACCTAAGTATTTCATACGTAGACGAATATCACACTTTTAAACTGTTAAAAGTGGATTTGGGTGTAGATCAAAGCCCAAACCCGCCGATCGGCTTGGCAAGCCCGTTTGACGGCTTGGCAAGCCCGTTTGACGGCTTGGCAAGCCCGTTTGCTCGCTTAGCCGAGGGACTAGTCTACTGTTTACCGCGGGGCTCGGATCGTAGTAAAACCTTATTATCCTAATTGATGGCTCATCATTTCCTTCATTTTCGTGTTTCCTCGGTATACACACTAGCAAGATGTGCTAATATGTGATCAAGAACCTTTTCTCAAGTACTAAATGCTCTCTGATTTTTCTCCAATTTTCTTGAGGCAAGTATGTGTTGATTTTGCGTCTTCGCCGAAGTTTGAACGATCAATCACGTGTGATGCGCAAGGCAAAACGGCTTGTCGTAGTGAGTGCATTAGACCCCGTATTTAAACATTGTGAAATGGTGAATTGCTAGATATCCAATCCAAGAAGCCATCCCCCCAAGAATCTCGTCAACACTGGTGTTTTCCATGCGGCAGGGGGAAAATCGGAATCTGATTACCTAAAATTACATAATAAGGTTTTACTGCGATCCAACCCCCGCGGTAAACAGCAGACTTCAACAAGTGAGGTACGAGCTCAATTTTGTTGAAGCATCTGCCTAGGGGAGACTACCGAGAGATGGGCTTGCACATATTTCTCGTGTTTCCTGCAGTGAGCCATCAAACTAAGGGCTTGCAGAGTCAATCATGAATTGATATCTTGTGGGCTTGGGTCTTCTTTGCCCTATTTTGGTCACTGATGCATAGGTCGCCGTCACCGCCGGAGACCACCCAGGTAAAGTGTCAATTTGACCCAAAGTTTGGGCTTGTCCTACTCAGCGCACTCTCCCGTATCTAATGCCTTGTTTTCAATCAAGACATTCTTACCCTCGATGTTTCTGTGGTCGTGACAAGGAATTCTTTTGGGATCTACCTTCAATACATGACTAGATCTGTTGAAGCGGCCAAAACTCAGAGGAGGGATAAGAGCAAACACACTGAGGAGGTCCAGGGTATTCATTTAAGTCATCTCTGATGCGCAGATTTGACCCCACCATTGTGTTGTTTGGTTGAACCGTGGAACTTCACCAGCTGTGGGAAAATCGAGATTCAATCAACCATTTACCATGTTCAGCAACCTCAAATTCAAACTCTGCTAAGGGGAGGCAAGCTGTTAAGCCAAACCAATTGGACAGGTCTACTAAACCAGTGTTGCAAATGAAATCTTGAGTTGACGAACGTGCAAGCCCGACTGTGTGATGGCATCAAGCCAACGGGCTTGGGCTTGATCTGGGCCGCAATAATGTTCATACCAGGAATCAGCTTCAGGAGCATAACTTATAGTCAAATCTGATGTTTGAGTCAGTTTCAAATAAATCTGATACAGGATTTCATTGCGTAGGCTTGAAAAACTTGTTGATGTTGACTTACAAGTTGAACACAAGCCCGTTTGTCTGATGGCATGATAATTTAAATGTTTTTCGGAGGGATCCTGATACTTTTCAATTGGATTTAGGCCTGTGACCTTTTGTGTTGTCTTTTGGTATTAGTTTTGCAAGAGAGTGACAGTTTCGGCTTGCAAAAGTGCATTACCAAGCCCAAGCCCGGCAGATTGGCCTGCAAGCCCATTTGCTTGCTTGAGAGCTTACTTTTCGGCTTGAAAAACGGACTTGTGTGTCCATGCCAACGGGCTTGTTCGGGCTTGGACTTGGATTTGGATGTAAATCAAAACCCAAGCCCACTGTCAGATTGGCTTGGCAAGCCTGTTTGCTAAGCAACGGGCTTGTGCATATTTCTTGCCCCCAATGAGCTATGTAGATAATTTGAATGACTCGACTGTGTGTAGTAAGTGTCTACATTCAGGGCTTGCATTTTTCTCACGTTGCTCTGCTCCTTGATGTGATGGTACGCTGTCACCACCGGAAGAACACCTGCCTACAATATCAATTTGTCTGTGAACTCTGGTCTTTTTGCTTCTAATACACGCTCGTGGTATAGATACACCTTTTTGCATCAAAATTTTTCTTGCAACTCAGATGATCAGTGTTATTTAGGGGCATCATTAGTACAAGTGGTGAGATAGCTGAGAATCACCCGTCAAGCAATCTGGTCTGTTCGCTTACCTTCAGATCAATAAAATCAAGAAGCTTGTGCATATTCCACATATTTGGAAGACTGAAAGGCGAGTCCTACTGATCACAATTTATCTACGAGTCCTCTACTTCACGGGCTGAAGTTTGACACGATTTTATTCATTTGGGTCAATAGTCCACCTCGCACTTGCGACGTCCTCGACTGAAGATTTCAATTTACCACAAAGATCTGGGCTTGTTGTACTCAATTTTTTCTCTCTATCTCTCAATTGGAAGTCTTCAGTAAATCAGTTTTCTTGGTCTCTGCGACATGCCGGCAATTATTCCTCAAACACCGTTGCATTCAACTTACTTGTATAAACAATCCGGTACAACAGCTGAGATGTTCTTTATGCAAGAACAATCAGATCCTGAGCGAGTAGCAAAATGGCAGAAGACCGACTTTACCACGAACAATGGTCACAACCAGCTTTCCGGTCAAACATCAGGATCTAACTTGTTCTAAAATTATGATCTATCTTGTGGTCACAATTTGAGTTCAGTAGCCAGCCACAGGAATAACAAGATGATTATCTCTGTCCTTCCAAGGTGGCCTAGTTCTTCACAGGTGCTCTTGTATTCAGCCTGGCTTGGGCAATGGAATGGCTTGTACTTGTAGGCGCAATTTTGATCTTCTTCACCTTCATCTAGCTGAATTTCTAGCTTCTATACAGTCAATATCGTGTCACGACTATGAAACTCAGTGCATTGATGATGCACTTATGACTGGCTTGAGCTTGCACAAAATGGCATGAGTCACGGGCCGCAAGCTGTCTTTGCACGGCCAACGGGCTTGGCTGTGGCTTGCCTCAAGATGTTCCAGCGATAGATTCCTCACAAACCATCCATATTCTTACCCATTGTGAATACCGTGATTGTCGGTCAAATCAGCCAGACAATGATTCAACCAGAATCCCAACGAAACCGGTCAGGCTTGGGCTTGTGTAGATGGCTTAGGCCTGGGATCTGGACTTATGACAATGACTTGGGCTTGCGAAACCTGGCTTTTGTGTGCCCATCTGCATCAAACAATATCTGAAAGACAAGGAAAGTTGTTTGAGACACTGGACCGTTGTCGAGTCGAAGCTTCGGATTCTACTGACAGACGGCCTGTATTGCGTGATATCCTGTCTTTTACACCCTTCTGAGGTGCCAACATCGCTCGGACGTGGCATTCTAGCTATATGGACAAGGTCTGGCCCAAGAAGGTTCCAATCCTCATCGGTGTTTCACAGAAAATGCCCCCAGACCGAAACTACGCAAATAAAAGTTCAATGAGTCCGAGTTTAGATAGCTGAACTGCGACGGTGGCGTGATGTTCCACAGCTCGTTGTCAGATCTGCCAGTCCTGATGGTTCGCACTTTCTTGCAACCAAATGAACTGTTCTCACGGCTCATCCCGCAGATTAGCACCATTTTTTTTACCAGGGGAATGACCAAGTGGAGGTTGATAATTCGGAAAAATGCGTCAAATCAAAAGAGCGCAAGAGTGAGGGGATTTACGCGTCGAAGCGAGCAAAATGACTCGGAGGAAACTGATCAAGATGATGGGGAGAGCTGATGTAGAGATGCAATGGCAATTAGCGTGGAGGCCTCAGGGACCAGATATCCATGACTCAAGTACAGTGGTAATGCTTGGTGTAACCGGGCTCAAGGCAAGTCGAGCCACAAGCCAAGCCGTCCAAGCCCGCACAGCCAAATTTAAACTCCGCTAAGCGGGGCAAGCTGTTTTGGCAAGCCAGGCGGCTAAGTCTGAGTTGGAAGTGACGGCTGTGGGGAATGAATACGAACTTAAGGATGTCTTGAACTGGTCACCGGGTTGTGCTGCTGGCTGGCAGAGCAGAGGGAGGTTAGAATTTAGGAATCGGCTTCATCGAAAACCTGCCGAGAAGGCCAAAAAGCGGGACTGTTGAAACTGTTGAAATTTTCGGCCACTTTTTTTTGGAGGTGCTCCAGCTCAATATGATGATGCGTTGGCTTGAACTCGTCCTCCCATATCTCCATTTTACGCTGGTTTGGCCTTGACCATGCCCCTTTTCGGTCTCTATTATGGGGTGATCTTCGGCACTCATGAGTGTTATTGGAGAAAGGGGATAGTTCGCTGGGTCTCTTGGTGTCCCACTCCAGAACCAGCCGTTTTCGCAGCTTCCGTGACGACGAGGGAGAAAGCATATGCGACATCATGTTGGCCTGCATCGTCTTGGTGTTTGGACAGGGGATGTCTGAATTCTCCTTTGTTCCATATCACGTTTTTGAGTCTGTACCTACGCTTGTCCATGAAAGCAAATGCCACGTATACACGTCGGAAGAGAAGACCGCAGGTCGGCACAAACATTCCGACCCATTATCCTCGAGCGTGTTAGAACACGGCGCGGAAGAGAGGAGCAGCCCTCCGACGCTTGAAATATCCGACGTCATTGTCAGTTGAAACAAGTTCAACGGGAATAGCACCGGCCTCGTCAGGCTACAACAACGTAATTAGCAAAGACAACCGAAATAAGTGCTCTCGAAGGCACAATGGGGAGCTCACCACGCGCTTCGGAAAAACGCCCCCGGGCGGTAGAATTGGCAGGTGCCCGATGATGAGTGTGGGTACGGGCGGTGGAGGGGGTACGGATACTACGGGGACGGGCACGAACTCCGAGGTTGGAATCGGAACGGGTACGAACTCGGAGGATTCGACCGGAACGGGGACGAATGGCGTGGTCGCCGGGCTGGGCACGAGCGCCGTCAGCTCGGAGAAGGGTATCACGATTGTTGGAGAGGGCGAGGGGGTGGCTGGCGGGTCTGTCTGGAGGATGACTGGGGGGACGGGGACAAAGTCCTACATACAGCGGTGTGTGAGTCTCGGCTATCTAGAGAGCAGGATGGAGATGATACTCACTCCACGCTTTGGGAAAACGCCCCCAGGCGGTAGGATAGGGAGGTGCCCGATGAAAGGGGTCGGTACAGGCGCTGGGGCGGGCTCCGAGACGGATATTACTGGTACAAACTCCGAGACCGACACCACAGGTATGAACTCAGAGACCGACACAACGGGTACGAACACCGAGGTGGACTCGACGGGAACGGGTACGAAAGGCGTGGTTACCGGGCTGGGCACGAACGCTGTGAGTTCGGAGAGCGGTATCACGATTGTCGGTGAGGGGTCGGGGCCAGCAGGCGCGTCCGTGGGGGATATCAGGGTTGAGGGGGATATCTCGGGGACGAATTCCTACGACGGTTTAATCAGCCTCAACGAAAACAAGTCCTCGCATGACCGAGATAGCGCTTACCGGTATGGGCGCCGCGCAAGCGGCGAGGGTAAAAGCGAGAGTCACGAACACGGCGAGCTGCATGATGTGTGATAGGTGTTGCTGAAAAAAAAGGCAAAGGAAAGGTGGAGAAGGGGAACAAAGGGCCACGATCGCTGATCGAGCAGAAGAAAAGGAACGGATGTTTGTGACTTGGATTGCGCGTTAAATACTTGAACTTGAGACGCTGTGATGCTGCGATACGAGGATAGGGTTCGGCCGCGTACGTTACATCAACATCAATGCATTGTAGCGTCCACGGACCAGTCTAGGGTCTAATTCATTGAGGCCGAAAGTCGCCGGGATCCGGTGAGCGTCAATCTGTTTAAAGAGACAGGGCCTGGCGTTCCAATAGGTGATCCGTGAGTGATACGGCGCTTAAATTCGCCAGAGACCGGTGTGCGAACCTGTGGGTTGAAGCCGAGACAGATTTTGAGTCGCAAGCGTCGATTCAGAATCAAGGGGCAATGTCTTGCGGACAGCAATGCCGAAGACGCAAAGATTCATTGAAGATGTAAAAACAGAACAAAGACAGGAATGGCTGTACTGAATCAGGCGCTGACCGAGAGTAATGAACAGCTCTGTCACTCTGGGCAACGGTCGCTGATTGGAGGGATGCCCAAAGCACGGGACATTGTCGATTTTGACTTTGTGACAAGTGGCTCCTGAGCTCAGGAAGGCGACCGACGGGGCAAGTCACCGAATCCAAATCGCGAGCTAAGGCAGGTTCCGGTTTCATTGACGAGCTCCCCGCTAATGATCATGCAAAAACTTCGAATGAGCGACCGGTATGAATGAGCATATGAGCACGATAAATACCAAAGTATGGATCCGGCATTTATTCATCTTCCGAGTCGTCCTCTCCATCATCATCCGCCTCGTCAATTTCTGGGATGTAGTACTCGAGGGCTGAAAGATCGGTCGTCGTTAATACAGTGCACGGATTAAGTCACAGTAACCTACGGTCAATTTCCCGGGACTTGCGCTTCGCAATGAAATCTTCCGCCTGAGACCAATAATCACGGCCAGTAATGGCGCCTTTGACCCAGTCCTCGCGGTAGCCGACACACACGACGACGACAAGACGCGGCTCCTGGATCAATTCAGGGACGCCGTAACTTTCCATAAATTTTTCACTGGGGTCGATGTTCCCCGCAAGTAAGATGACCAGAGCCCTCAGGGTATCCCATCTCGGGAGGAGAGTGAGGCACAGTGGCAGATAATTCGCTGAGTTGAACGCGAGATGGGTCAGATGAGGAAGGCTCGTCAACGCGGACCATGGTTCCACTTCTACATCGGTGGTGACGTCAAATATCTCCAGATGCGTTATCGAGGAGAAGAACGGGTGTGTGAAGTGGATTGCGGAGTGGCCAAATATAGAGTGCAGCGTGCAGTGAAGGCGCTTTAGCCGAAGATCAAGGTCCAGTAAGCTGGACGATGAGTGCGCCCCGAGCCAGAGATTTTCGATAGCGGAGCAAGCCCCCAAGGTAGTGGCATGTTTCGAGTCGGATGCAGTCACTAGCCATAAATTTCGCACCGAATCTCGAAAGAATTCGGGCTGTTTTGTGTGAATAAGGGCAGTGAGGGTGCCACACTCGATCGAGGGATGGGAGATTCGATCGAATTCTTCTCCTTCGTAGACAAGGAGAGTCCGATATAAAAGAAGCTCTAGCCTATCTATGGAATTAGCCGGAACGTAGCAGCGGCCACAAAAAAACGAGCCATGTTTTAACACGCCACGCCACCAGCATGAACTTGGGGACTAGCCGAGGCCAGGAGACAGCAGCGATTTCAAACATTGTGCGCTCCAGCTCAATGGGAAGTGCAGGTGGAACCGTCATGCGGAAGTGGATGTCGTTTTGGTCAACGCTGGTGCCGCCTGATGCAAACAGGGCCAAACTCTGGCACTGCTCTCTTGATTGGCGCTCACGGTCTTGTCGAATTATATGCATCAGACTTTTGACATTTTGATTGTGAGGTTGTACAACCCCGAAAACCCTCGGAAAACCTGCAAAAACCTCGCAATCTCACAACGTCAAAACCCTATGTCCCGAATCCACAACCTTGACCGTTCGAGCCCCCGTTGGGGCATTATTTCCCCTTTTCTCACAAATCCCTTTGGGGACCAGGTGCATTGCACTTCTTAAAAAGTTGGCAGACACCCCTTTCACGACTTTGGAGACATTTTTTTGCTTCTTTTGCGGTTATGTTGAGGTTGTGAGGTTGTCGGCTAATCCGGCAACCTGAAAACCCCGAAAAACCCGCAATCAAAATGTCGAAGGCTGATGTGTTCATCTACGATTGGTCTAACTTTATTTAGTACGAAAGCTCATTTCCATCCCAGGCTCCGCGTTCATGCCCCACCGGTTCCAAAATGGTCTCGGTAGCATTTTTCTGCTGCTCCCATTGCGTCGTACTCGAAGAGGTAAGACTGGATTTCTTTGGCTGTTGGATAAGATGTGAGTAGATCCCAACTGTGTGGTAATTTTGCCCACCTTTGACGAGGTTAAACCCTTTCGATAGTTGCGCGACAGATTCGGTGTTGACAGATTCACCCCGCTCTGTCCGAAGACGTTGGTACGCCTCTGGCGGGGATGTCTTCGCATCTGGTCCCAGCCGGAAGCTGCACATGCATGCTGTGCAGTCGGGGGCGCATTGGGCTGCATGTGATGCAGGTTCCCGATGGCAATACGACTCCGCGCTTCTGGGTCACCAGTTGATCAGGCATTCGTTTAATTTAACGGAAATGTGACCATGGAGGAATAAATAACACCAGTCCCCGATGCGGATGTTACTGCAGCAGAACCGCTGGAGGTCTGGGGATCTTTGAATCCTCGACGACTGGACTGGACAGTGAAAATTTCAATGTACATGCAGCACAGGGGGTTTCGAAGGCCACCCGGATTGGATGGACTATTGGATCCACATCTCGGCCGAAAGAAATCCCTGGCATTCGGGATTCCGTCTTGTATATCCTCCCATTCGGGACTAACGTTCGATAATTTGCAAGGCACTCTATCTGCAATCAAGAATCACTCACCCATTAGACCCCGAGCCCCGAGGGTCTTGAATGATCTGCTGGACAACGTAGGTCGGGCTTACTGTCCAAACATAAATACACCGGTTTCAAGTTCAGAACCAACCCAATCAGCATTGTGCATGGCGCCGCTGGAGCCGCCAAGGAAGTCACGGAAGAAGCTGTGAGGGAAGCGTCCAAAGCCGATGCACCTGCCGTGGTCCCGTTCGGTAATTCTCAAGCATCCCGGTGAGAACTCCAGGAATCGGTCAGGCTGCATTTCATTGGCGGCGGACGTGGAAAGTTGGGGCGCGTTTCCTCCGCATTGCGGGAATAAGGGGTGGATATGGTGATCTGACGCTGGACGTTCATCTGGCATGATAGAATACCATCAGCTGTCATGTTCCGGGACCTCAATGGGTTCAACTGACTTTGTGGGCACACCCAAGATCGACTTTGAGTTCCACCACCACGGGACAATGGCCACCGATCGTCCTGGATTACGCCGCTATATCGCAGGAATCTTGATAATAATCCCAGGATCTTATCAGAAGGTGGGTCTTAATTTAGGGAGATCTATCAGCCGTTGAAGTCGAGCACGACGTGATTCGCCCTGACATTGCCCAGTGACGCATGAAGTACGGCTGTCTGTTGTAAGCTATTGTAGCGTTGTCGGGCGCGCGATTTGGCGCTCTGTCGACGTAAGAAAGGTGGAGCACTTAAATGTTTCTCATCGAAACACACCTTGGGAGTATCCCCGGCTTACGGCTTATATCCGTTAGCGCCGGCAGCTATACTTGGGGGACGTGCGGCAGTATGTCGGTGCGGCCCTAGGACGCTCATGATTGACAGCGAGGACGATTACGGTTCCTGTCACGGTCGAGACTCGAGCGCGCATTCTTCCCTTCTGCTCACCATGGGCGTCCCGAAGAAATTCTTCGCGATATTCGGTGTCGCAGCCGGGATACTTCTCTACCTGGCGAACTCTGCGGAATATAAACCACCAACTGCGGAGAATCGTTTTTCTGTGTATCCGGCCGATGCGACACCGTACACGGCCGCAGTCGTGTATCTCGTCTCAGTCATGCCGGGACCTCGAAACCCCGACCACCTGCTGCAATCGATCCCGCGGATGGAGAAGAACATCCCCTGGCGATATCGGTGGCCCATCGTGCTTCTTCATGCGGGAATGTACGATGCCGTCGATAACCAGCTAGACTTTTTGTCCCGGCTGCGCGACTCTGCGAACGCGCAAAATTTAGCCCCCGAGGCGACAGAAGACCTGCTGCGGCGCGTTGAATTCGTCGCGACTCACCACGAGCTGCCGGAGGGTATTCCCGCCGACGGGGTGGTGGATGGACCGATCTGGAATGTAGAATGGCCTGGTACGCAACTTGATCCAGATAGAGAGGCAGTGAAACTAACTCGCATCGGTCAGC
Organism: Mycena olivaceomarginata; assembly: GCA_029378375.1. Lineage (NCBI taxonomy): Eukaryota > Fungi > Basidiomycota > Agaricomycetes > Agaricales > Mycenaceae > Mycena > Mycena olivaceomarginata. Next base: position 251,156 of record JARKIC010000407.1, on the reverse strand, counting down.
CTACCACCACATGTGCGCGTTCTTCTCCTACAAAATCTTCAACCATCCGCGCATCAGAGACTTGACGTATTACCTCCGCCTGGACGACGACTCGTATGTCCGGGAGCCCGCGTGTTTCGACCCGTTCGAATACATGCACGTCAACAATAAATCGTACGCTTTCCGGGACAGTCCACCGGATATGGGGTGGGTGACGGAGGGGATGTGGCCGTTCGTGAGCAATTACGCCCAGAGACATCCGGAGGTGGAGAGAACGTTGGAGCGAAACGGCTTTGAATGGCCGCCGAATAGATTGTGGCCGCAGCGCTTCGGAGAGGGCGTGAATTTTCCCTCGTACGAGACAAACTTCGACCTAGTGAAAGTGCCGCGCTTCAGGACTCCGCAGATGACCGAATTCCTGCACGAGTTGGCAAGCGATCCCAAGCGGTTTTACTGGTATCGATGGGGTGAGTGGAGCTTTGTGCATGGTTGGTTGAAATGGACTGATCGAGGAATAAGGGGATGCACCTGTGCGATTCGCAGAGGTGAACATGTTCCTAGATGTCGCCAAAGAGGTTCATCGTATGTGCGAAATCCCGTATGCACACAAGGACAGGCCATTTGAGGATTGCGAGTGTGTTCCTTTGAGCGGCTAGTGGAGAAGGGATCGGACAATCAGAAAATAGACTTGAACTTGTACTGGAGCGGTTATTCACATGCGCCGATTCAGATACCGTGCCCACAATTTAGAACCGGCTGCTCGACGAAAAAAATCTGACAATAATGGGTCAATAGCTGAAGAAAGTTTGGATTCGTGGAGGTAGACTTAGCTCAAACAGCGAAAATCCCGATCAGCTTTCCACTGGACGCGGGGTTTCCGTCGGAAAGGACATGCGAGTCCAACTGCCGAACAAGAAGTTCGACAATTTGTACTCCCTGTAAGCGTATTCGCCAGCCTAGAGATTGGCAGGACTAAGTACATGTATGCTGACTCTCTGGTCCTCCAGTATGACGGAAAGGGGAAAGCGAAGGACCACGAAATGAAACCGATAAAGTAACAAGCTCAGGGTCGACGAGGTGCCGGCTTTGTAAGCTTCCCAAGCGGTTGGAGGCGTCTCAAATCGCGGTGTGGGTGATATTGTTTGCCGATTCGAAGTTGTTGCCTAAGTATTTGAGACCAGTGCGAATTAAATCCCCGAGGTGTGCACCGAAGTAGAACCATTCAAAACAGACGCATCACAAATAGTAAGGGCCGGCAGAACCCAGAGGGAAATACCGAACAGATTGCGCGGAAGGCATGGGAGGAGGCAAAAAGATAAGGGAGGCGATGCACCAGACACGCATCAACAAACTTGTATTGATCCGCTGATCGCCGTCCTGAAGCAGTACATATTCGTGGCAAATTACTTACTATTCTAACCCCTGATGTGTCCACGGTTTTGATGGCAAGCCGTACCTTTCGCAAAACCTAATATTTTTTGCCCGGATCGGCCTCTGGGACATTCTTTGACTCACAATACGTGACTTGAAAAGTTTCCAGATTATTTGAGGAACGAGAGCTATTGCTACGACGATGCCGGTTTTGATGACACTTTTGACACCTGATGTGGGAATCGACATCATGCTCTATGGTGCATGCAACTTTTCCCTTCCACTTAAGCTGGGTCTCTTAAACGACTTGAGACACATTCCGAATGCTGGTTTTTTTTTTCTGAGAGAAATGATTGTCTACATAATGAGATATCGAGGAAGTGGAATCAGTTTTGATCAAAAACCGATTTTTGGGGGCATCCTGATTTTCTGGAGCCCTCATTTCTTGCACAATAAATCCAAGTTTCGGGTAGGAGCTAACTACTACGCATGGCCACTACATACTATTTTTTCCAAGAGTTCTATTCAGATTTGCGACCGGGATTCCCAGAAATCCCACTTCGGGGTGCATGGACACATCCGGGGCTAGAATAGTATTTCGGGCGTGAGTTTCGCAGTTGGTGTCACCGTTGGGAGAAAACCACAAGTTTCCAGGCATTCACAGTTTATATGGTGAAACTTGAAACGGCTTGAAAAAGATCCCGGAGGCAAGTTAAATAAAAAACCAGCGGTTCAATCTACACAGTTGAGTACTACTCTAATCTAAAAGCAAGTCGCGAGCATAATCCAATCACGCCGCAACCGTAACAAACGGATGGTCCGTGTATCCCCGTGGGCCGTTCTCGCCGATGAGGTAGAATGTCGTTCGGTCATAGGGGTTGAGCGGTAGGTCCTTCTCGAGGCGTGTGGGCAGGTCAGGCTGAAGAAAAGCGGATTAGACCGGGAAAAATCCGGAAAAGAGGTAGCGCCGGAAAGGTACGCACATTCGAGATGTAGTGCCGCCCGAACGCGAAGAGGTCCCCAGAACCGCTCTTTGCCGCTTCCAGCGCGCCCTCACGAGTGAAGCCACCCGCGCGAATGAGAGGTCGGGGCGCCTACAGCGCGCGGAGGGAGTCGTTTGACTCATGCGCCGCCACGTCGCCGTCGTTCCGCGTGGCGTTCCCGTTAATCCGCGGTTCGACGAGGTGCAGATACGCGAGATCGGGATGGTGTGCAGCGAGCTGGGAAATTACGTATGAGAACGTCGGGAGGGGGTCGGCCATGCCCATTTCTGTGGAATTTCAAGGCTAGGTGAGATAAGAATCTCGGCAGCGCACGGGAATCTTACCCTGGAAAGGGCTCCACGGGCTGAGGCGAATAGCGGATCTCTCGGCGCCAACAGCCGCGACAATGGCGTCTAGCACCTCCAGAGTAAAGCGCGCGCGGTTCTCTATGCTCCCGCCGTACTCATCAGTGCGCTTGTTCGATACGTCTTGCAAGAATTGGTCCAGGAAATAGCCATTTGCGTCTGCAAGACGGAGTTTGAGGATTCAGGTGGGAAAATAAATCAAAAGACCACGGACTGTGAGCTTCGACCCCGTCGAATCCAGCTTCTATTGCGTTCTTTGCAGCTTGCGCGTACAGGCCCACGTACTCTTTGATTTCGGGAACTGTTATGGGACGTAACGAGCCACTGCTTCCCGTGAGTGGGACATCTGACGCAGAGACGTATGGGAAAGTCAGGTCTTCTGACTGGAGCTGAGCGGCGTCCGCGGCGCGCCCGAGTGCCCAGAGCTGGAAGAAAATAAAGGATCCTTTGGTGTGAACCGCGTCCGTTACCTGCGATATATAATTTCAATACAACGAACGGAGGGGAAGGTAGAGTTCAAATCACTTACAACCTTCCACGCTTTTATCTGCTCTGCACTCCAGATCCCAGGAATATGCGCGTGGCCACCTGCGCGAGCGGCGATGAAAGTCGCCTCGGTGATCAGAAGTGTACCGGGCTTGCTCGCTCTCTGGCTGTAGTAGTCTGCGACCAACGGAAGATACGGGACATGCGCATCGTCGGCCTTATAGCGAGTGAGTGGAGCAAGAACGACACGGTGCTGCAACTCCACAGTCCCGACTTTGAGCGGCGCAAAGAGTGTTGAAGTTGGGGAAGACGTCTGAGGAAGTGGTGTTGAATTTTTTGGACCGTCTGGACGATTGAGCTAAGCCTGAGTTGAGCCTGAGCCTTCTTATAAGAATACCAATTGGTTGCTGAATAACCGCTGACCGAGAAAACCCTCGGCTGATTCATGTCCGGAAACGGCTCAATGGCTGCTTCGCAGCTGAGTGCTGAGTTATCGCCCGGGTCCCGGTCGGAGCCGGTCCGCACTGAGAAAGGAAACCTGAAAGGGGTAACATCTTCGGCTCTTGTCGGCATCTAAAAATTGCGCGAAAGAGTGCAAGCTTCGATGAGCTCGCCGAGACTCGCCGTGATCCCCACCCAATCCCGGTTGCACAACTTAATTCCACTGTCATTCTATCAGCAATCCAAATCCCCGTTGACTAGCAGCGATTGCTCACTTGGAATGGAACGAAATAAAAAAAAAATGAGCTGTTCGGGCCACGACCCGACCCCGAATCGGACGGGCTCTCCACAGAATGGGTGATCGACGGCTTATAAGTATGACGTAGAGGCGCCCAGTGCCACGGGTCTTCCTGCGTACTCCATTCCCAAACTGGATCGAATATTATGAGCCCCAGATCGCATTTGACGGCCAGTTGTACTGGGGGCAAGTGCCGTGGCCGTGGGTTCACGGCATATGATCGACACTTGCCATGGCAGAGCTTGCATACTGATATAATCTCTCTTTGTTCTATTTTAGATCTTTGTTCTGCTTCATTCTCTGGCTTCGTAAGTTGGCGCATGTTGATCTCTGCATCTGATATTGTTTTTTCTGCGCAAGATCATTTTTCCTTCTCTGTAAAGGCCATCAATTTTTATTTTAGCTCAAAGACAGGTACATTTGGTGTCTCAGACGGTTGTTTTTCGGAGTTTTCTGAATTTGGAATGGCAGCCTGGACCTCCATAAAAGCGGCCGTCTGGCTCTGCCGCCGTGAATTTACAAAGCAAAGTTTGGTCTAAATAAGCGGCGCCGCCGTTATTTACGAGGAGCATAGCAAGACGCATGTTGCACCAGATGTCTATAGCTTCTGTTCAAAAAAGGGCCTGATAATCCGCGGCGCCGAGTCCAAAAATCCAGAATCAAACCAAAATAGAACAAAGGGCACTTGCCAGGTTTGATCTGCCATGGCAAGTGTCGGTCCTATGCCATGAAACTAATCCCACGGCACTTGCCCCCAGTGTTGTATCGGGTTGAACAAAAGTAAGGCTCTACTGTAACCGTTTAGTTTTCGTTACAAAAGTGGGCCGTGCGTGGAAATAGTTGGGAACAGTGATCGCATCAACCACGAACACCTCAGCGGGGAGTAACACAGCACGGACAACTTACTGGGTGGCTTTCGTCTTGGGAGACATGAAATATCGCTGGATACCGCTGGGGCTCCTGCTGCCGCCCTTCAAAGCCCCTGGATTGATTTGTATGCTATGACTTGAATTCTACTAGTATCCTGGACTTCGTGCTACGAAAACTTGCTCTAGATCTGGTTTGTGCGCACACCGACGAAACTCAACCATTTAATCAAAACCGCGCCCTCTCCCACGATGCCTCGCAAAAAGCTAAAAAAAAAAAGCTAAAAATAGCTCTCGCCCCACAAAATCGTCATCCAACGTCACCGAAATACCTTCGTCCGGGATTGTCATAAGACTGTATCCTATGTCACCGCAGCTTGTTGTACTGCACAATTCCCGCCCGCGCCTACTAATTGGTACACTGCTACATGCCCTCGATACTGAAACACCGCCACAACGGGCGTGCGAAGCCCGACGATCTCGAGTCGGGGCCGTCGAGTCCGACTTCCCCCACCCACGATGATCACAAGGACGAGCCACCGAAATACGAGGGGGAGGAGTATGACGTGCTGCTGCGGTATGCGAAAGACCAAGCCGAGTTGGCAAGCAAGGGTGGTACGGAGGAGGACGAGGACGAAGAGGGGGAGGGGCAGCGGAAGAGAGTGTGGTACGCCCCGTGGAGGACGGTGAAGGTGGAGAGCGATAAGGAGCGGAAGGTGTGTGGTCCATTTCTCGTTCCTCCCTTCACGAATCGAGGAATTGATCGTTGTGGTCCAGATCCCAGCCGACTGGCTCCAAACGGACATGAAGCAAGGGCTGTCGGATAGCGATGTCGAGACGCGCCGGAAAGAGTTTGGGTTCAACGAGCTGCAAAGGTTCGTTTATTCAACACCTTTACTCCAAGCGTGTTTGGTTTGAGCTAACCAACCGTGCGCGTGCGTTCCAGCCCAAAAGAAAACCAGCTCCTCAAATTCATCTCCTATTTCCGCGGGCCCATCCTCTACACCATGGAGATCGCGGTCGTGCTCTCCGCCGGCCTGCAGGACTGGATCGATTTCGGGGTTATTGTGCGTATATTTTCCCTCTCCTTTCGTGCTTTCTGGCCATTTCAATGCCCTCGGGCTATTCCGCGGCTCGCTTCCTACCTTTCGATACCCATTTCCTGATGCTCTCACAATCACCTGACTTGATTTAAGTTTCGCTGACTCCACCCCCCCAGATCGCCATCCTCTTCCTCAACGCCGGCGTCGGGTGGTACCAAGAGAAGCAGGCCGGCGACATCGTCTCGGAGCTCAAGGCCGGCATCGCGCTCAAGGCGTTCGTCGTGCGCGGGGGGAAGGAGGTGGAGGTGGAGGCGCGGGAGGTGGTGCCTGGCGACATTGTAAGTGTCTTTGGTGTTCAGATTGTGGGATTGGATTGGTGCTGATGCAGGTATGGCATGTAGCTAATATTGGAGGAGGGGAACACGATTCCGGCGGATGCAAAGGTTTGTTTGGTCTTCCTTCCCTTTTCCCTTTTGCGCGCGTTGATTATGGCACTTGGCTGTAGATTCTGGCGAGTTATGACGATAAGGACGGGGCGAAGGTGTGTTCTGTTTTACCCGCCAACTTCTCTGGCTCATTTCGAGTTCCCAGGCGAAAGATAATCAGCAGAACTCCAAATCCAATTCGAACGAAAAGCGGCGCTCCCCCTCCCTCGCCTCGTCCAGCCACAAGCAGAACTCCTCCCCCTCCTCCGGCGACGACAACGAGAAGCGCCGCGGGTCTAATTACAAAGACAAAGACGATAACCACAATCAACATGACAGTAAAGCCCAAGATGGAGAAGATGGAGACAATGAGGAGGACGAAGAGCATCGCGGCCCGTCCGTCGCGTCCGTCGATCAGAGCGCGATCACGGGTGAGTCGCTCGCGGTGGAGAAGTACGTGGAGGACGTGGCGTATTATACGTGTGGGGTGAAGCGGGGGAAGGTGCGTTAGGTTTCGGTTTCCCAGAGGGGTGCTGACGCGGAGACTCGTAGTGCTACGCCGTCGTGAGCGCGACTGCTAAGGAGTCGTTCGTAGGAAGGACGGCGTCGTTGGTTATGAGTGCGTTTGCGTCTCTTCTGCTTCTCAACTTTCCTTACACTTTGTTTTTCCCCGCATTCTTCATCCTTCCCCACTTCTCCTCGCACCCGCACCCCCATTTCCCCCGATCTGACCCACTCACCATGATTCATTTATCCTCCTTCCATAATGAGTATTAATGAGTTACCGCTGCCTTGCCCACAGGCTCCAACGACCGCGGTCACTTCCAGATCGTCCTCGGCGGCATCGGCACCACCCTCCTCGTCCTCGTGCTGGTGTTCATATTCATCGTTTGGGTTGGAGGGTTCTTCCGCGGAATCGGCATTGCGTCCCCGAAGGAGAACTCGCTGCTCGTGTACGCGCTGGTGTTTTTCGTGCGTAGTTTATCTCCTCCCTTGCCTCATCCCTCCCTGATCGAACTGTGCCCCAGATTATTGGTGTACCCGTCGGCCTGCCGTGCGTTACTACTACTACGATGGTATGTCGTGGATAAAGTTGTAATTATATCAACTGACAGTGGCTCGTCATCGTATGTAGGCCGTTGGTGCAGCCTACCTCGCGCGGTACGTTTTCCCTTTCCCTCGGCAAGTATATAAAAGAATTAACGCGTGAACTTCTCTCCAGGCGCAAATGCATCGTCCAAAAGCTCACCGCCATCGAGTCCCTCGCGGGGGTTGACATGCTCTGCTCGGACAAGACCGGCACACTCACCGCGAATAAGCTGAGCCTGAATGAGCCGTATGTGTCGCCGGGTACATTTGTTCTCCCCTTTTAAAAATTGGACGAGATCGCATGCTGATTACTTTTGCACTAGGCGTCGACCGAGACTGGTTCATGACCGTTGCCGTGCTTGCATCGTCGCACAACATCAAGGCACTCGACCCGATTGACCAGGTTACGATTATTGGGCTGAAGGTGCGTTTCCACCTTATCATCACGATCAGTCAATTCACTGACTTGGAAATCAACGATGCAGGACTTCCCCAAGGCGCAAGAGAACCTCCGCAGCGGGTGGAAGACACGCAACTTCACGCCGTTCGACCCTGTGTCGAAGCGCATCGAGGCGCACGTGGAGAAGGATGGGAGGAAGTACACGGCGTGTAAGGGCGCACCGAATGCGTGATTCCCCTCGTCCTTTGTATTGTGTTCGCAGCGCACTAACATGTTGTGTGGCGCGCACAGGATCCTCAAACTCCGCAAATTCGACACAAAGACCGTGAACGAATACCGGGAAGTTTCGCAAAGCTTCGCGTCTAAGGGCTTCCGTTCCCTGGGCGTGGCGATCAAAGAGGACGGGAAGGACTGGGAGCTGTTGGGGATTATGAGCATGTTCGATCCGCCCAGGAGTGATACGGCTGCGGTGAGCTGTCTCCTCATCTTCCTTCTCATCATCATAAATTCCTGCCCCCTCCCCACGCGCCCCGTGAATTTCTCTGACGTCAGCCATAACAGACGATCCAAGAAGCACAGAACCTCGGCATCCACATCAAGATGCTCACGGGCGACGCGGTCGCTATCGCGAAGGAGACGTGCAAGCAGCTCCAGCTCGGCACGAACGTGTACGACTCGCAGCGGCTGATTGGGAGCAGCATGAGCGGCTCAGATGTGCGAGATTTCGTGGAGGCGGCTGGTAAGTCTCCTTGTGCACCGGTTTCTCATCTTGGATGATAATGATACCTTGTCTACAGATGGTTTCGCGGAGGTGTTCCCCGAACACAAGTACCAGGTTGTGGAGATGCTGCAGCAGCGCGGGCATTTGACGGCGATGACAGGAGATGTGCGTCCCTAACGCTTCGACGTACCAGCACAATCTGACGTCTTTTCTTCGCAGGGCGTAAATGATGCTCCATCGCTCAAGAAAGCTGACTGCGGAATTGCTGTTGAAGGAGCAAGTGACGCTGCACGCTCCGCTGCCGGTGAGGATTCATTCATTCCACGTCTCCTTCACTCAAAAGTTGAACTCATTTTCGACCTCGTTCCTAGATGTCGTATTCCTGGATGAAGGTTTGAACTCAATCATTACCTCTATCAAGGTTGCACGACAAATCTTCCATCGGATGAAGGCGTACATCATCTACCGCATTGCGCTCTGCATCCACTTGGAAGTATACCTCGCCCTTTCTATGCTCATTTTGAACGAGACCATTCGGGTGGATCTGGTACGACTTCTCCCATGGCAGGTATATGTTTAATCTGACTGGCATCTAGATCGTGTTCCTCGTGCGTCGCAGTTCATTTTCTTTCATCATGCGTGGGACTCTGTGACGTATCGTTTAGGCCATATTCGCCGATGTTGCGACCATTGCGATTGCCTACGACCGCGCGCCTTGTACGTTATTCTCTCCATGACCCACGCCGACCTTTACTTATATACCCTTCAAAGATGCCAAGACGCCGGTTGAATGGGAACTCCCGAAGGTCTGGGTCATCTCTACGATAATGGTGTGTTGCCTTTCAACCTGTTTGTATACTGCACTGGCTGATGGTTCTCAGGGTCTCATCCTAGCGGCGGGAACATGGTCAGTGTTTTTGACTCTATCGGTGGATCGATACCAACTTGTTGTTTTTACTCCTCAGGGCTGTTCGGGGTACGCTTCTCAGGTCACCGACTGGCGGTATTATCGAGAACTACGGGAGGTCCGTCCCTGATTTCCTCCTTGGTGAACACCGATTGACTCGAAGGGGTCATAGCGTGCAGGAGATCCTCTTCCTCCAAGTTGCCTTGACGGAAAGCTGGGTAGACTCAGTTACTTAGATGTCTCGTCCATCGTTTGATCTGAAATCCGCAGGTCATATTCGTGACTCGGTTGAGTCAAGGAAACGACGAAGAAAACGTTCTGCCATCTTTCCAATTGCTCGCGGCGGTGAGTTTGCCCCCATTTACCTAGTCTCGCACAGCTCAGTGCGCACGTAGGTTTTCGGGGTCGATATCTTGGCATCGCTCTTCTGTCTGTTCGGTTGGATCAGTGGGCCAGAATCGCACCATGGGTAGGTGATCCTTGGCAGCCTGATTCTACGTACACTCAGCTCACGATTGTTCGTCAGACACGTTGATATTGTGCGCTCTTTCTCTGATCTCTTTGTAACTTCAACAACTGAAATACTGCAGGTCACCGTCGTTCGGATTTGGTGTTTCTCCTTCGGAATCACGGTTGTGGTTGCCCTTGCCTGTGAGTTCCACCAATTTGGAGAGTCATAAAACGCTCACCGCCTCGCCCAGACTTCGTCTTGAATAAATGGAATTGGCTCGGTCATATCGGGCGTATGCCGCGTTCCAAGAAGAACGAGAAATTGGAGAACTTCATCGCCGAGCTTCAGCGGCTGACCATCCACCACGAACGCGGCCAGGCCGGCGATGATTATTACCGACTTGGAGGGAGCGAGACGCAGAAGGACGACGATAGTGAACACAAGTCGAAAGGGACGAGCGCCAAGGATAAGGAGAGTAAGGCGAAGGACGGCAAGGCTGATGGTGCTGATGGTGGTGGTCGTCGCACCAAAGATTCAGGAGACGCAGACGGGGAGGCAGGTGTACAATCAATGGACCAGCAAGAATCATAATCTCAATGTATTTCTAATGTACTGTACAACGTGAAACATCGATGAGAAACAGATATCAAATGGCTGCCGGGTCTGTGCGAGTATTCCGCTGAACTATTTACTGTGTCGCGTAAAAAGCCAACAGATAAGAGTACGGCTCGGTCTCAGAAAACGTCTCAATGAAATGTGATGTACTGCAGGAAATTGAAGATTACTGCCAAGATGCGGGTAGGGATAAATAGTAACCAGGTCTAGATTTATTTAAGAGCAGTACGAAAGCAAGGTTCCATTGGCTTCTATCGGTCAGTTCGTGATTCAGGCTACACCGGTCCCAAAATGGTCTCGGTAGCATTCCTCCGCCGCTTTCATCGCGTCGTAGCTAAGGAGGTAGGACTGAATGTCTTTGGCTGTAAAATGAGACATGAGTAGAGCCCCGACGTGGAGCGGATTGGGGTATGTACCTTTGACAAGGTTAAAACCTTTCGATAGCTGCGCGACAGATTCGGTATTCACGAATTCACCCCGCTCCGTGCGAAGACGCTGGTATGCTTCGAGTCTAGCTGGGATATCTTCGCGTCTGGTCCCAGCCGGAAGGAGGCACCCGAGAGAACCACCGTCTTCAATCGCCATCCCGGCCCCTTGTCCAAGCAGAGGCAAGGTGCCGTGCGCGGCATCGCCAAGGAGAGCTGCTCGACCACGGACCCAAGTCGGTAGGTGGGGCAATACCCGCAATTTCCATCGGTGGATCGAGTCATGGATGGGCAGATCCAGGAAGCTCAGGAACTTCGGGTGGAATTTGGGGAACTTGGCGATGAATTCCTCTCGAGTCGCAGTGGGCGTCCAGGCTAATGGAAAGGATTGAGAATGGCACTTGAAAAATGATTTCCAAAGACTCGCCTGCGTCATCCTCGGGCGAATCTGGGTAAAATGCCACAACGTTGATGAAAGCGCCGTTCCGGCATGGGTAGATCAAGAACATCCGGAATGGGCCTTCTCTGTCGATTACAATGCGACTACCAGTGACACCGGCATGAAGCCATTCAAGCTCGGGCGTGTTCAGAAGGTTCGACACCTCAAAAATAACGCGGAAGCAAGACCAGCCCGAATTTTGGGCTTTCACAGTGTTTCCTAGGATTTGAGAGCGAATGACCGACTAAACCTCAATTAGTTGTTTCAAAAGGGAAAGAAAAAAGCGTGGTGCGTACATGGATTCCGTCGGCCCCGAGGATACACTCGGCGTCAACGATTTCCCCGCCCTTCAAAGTCACAGTTCCTTGCTCAGGATCGGAAGCAACGGTGGTTGTTCCAAGCCAAAGTATAGCGGGTGGGCCTTCGCCTTCGCCCGTAGCCAGCCGTCACTACGTTCAAGGGTGGCCTAAACACAGTTTGGGTAGTTGAGTTTAGATATGCGTAGACATGTTTAGTCGGCCACACAGATCCCGTTTAGACGACTACACACAGTGTCCGGGTAGCTGGGTGTAGCCGAAGCGTAGACAACTACACAGAGTCTGTATATGTCAGTGTAGTGAGGGTAGGTACATCCGCAGAGCTGCACAGACTAGAGTTTCTCTTGCCAGCTCAACATCCGCAGCGGTTGTTGTTACAGTATCTTAATCCTGTGGAGATGACTACACAGACCTACCACGACCTACACTGACCTATGCTGACATGTACTGACATACACTGACCTGCCCAGAGCTATACAGAGCTACACAGAGCCTGTCCAGCCACCTACACAGAGCGATCTGTAGAGGTCTGCATAGGTACCTGAACCAAGCCTCTGTGCAGGGAGGGTCTGAACGCAGTGAATCCGCTCCACGTCGGGACTCTACTCATGTCTCATTAACAGCCAAAGAAATTCAAGAGTTCACTTTTCGGCTTGCAAAACGGGCTTGCGCCCGCGCCAACGGGCTTGTTCGGGCTTGGGCTTGGATTTGGGTGTAGATCAAAGCCCAAGCCCGCCGATCGGCTTGCAAGCCCGTTTGTCGGCTTGGCAAGCCCGTTTGCTCACTTAGCCGAGAAACGGGCTTGCGCATATTTCTCGTCCCCCTCGACCTAAGTTCTCAATCTGGGTGCATATGATGTGTGCAGTAAGTACATCCTTCTAGGGCTTGCAATTTCTTATGCTGTTTTGCTCACTGATGTGATGATACACCGTCGCTGCCGAGGATGACACAGGACAAAATTGTCAATTCACTTCAGAAACATGGGCTTGTCACACTTAGTATACTCTCATTGCCTCCGTACATCTCTTGCAACCAAAGGGCTTCTCACAAATCGAATTCCCGGTCTACTGGGACCGATTTTTTCGTGACATGTTAGTATAAGCTATTGAAATGACTCAAAAATATTCCATTATGCCAATGCCAACTCCTAGCACGAAATTCAGTGTGTATCTATCTGGCATACTATCATGCAGAGATATTTGCGTGCTGTCCCCAAGCCGTTTCAGAAGAGGAAATACAAACTGAACACAGAACATACTGAGCTTCCAAACTCTTTCTGAGCCATTTTTGAGCAGTAACACTCAAAGGCCGGTGCCCCAAATAATTTGGAGGCTGCTCAGATGTAGGTGATGAAATCTTGCGTTGACGCACGCGCAAGTCTGACTAAGTTGAGCACAAGCCCGTTTGACTGATGCCATCAGACAAACAGGCTTGGGCTTGATCTTTGCCGCAACAATAGCCTGTTTGCGCTGCAGCCATCGGAGCCATCAGATGGCTGTTTTGCATTGTGCAAACTGATGGCTAATGGCTGATAAATGGCTGGTCAAGGGAATTAATTTCGGCTTCTTCTATGCTATTATGATGGTTAATGACAGTATAGATGTATCTGAACCCAGCGCGCTGAGTGCTCACTGCATGACAATTGAATTCTGGCCAAATTCAGCAATATTGGATTAAATTTGGGACGTTGACCTTACCACCTGACCATTACAATGTATATGGCTTTGAAGACTTGGAAGGAGCTCAATAAACCCCAAAATCAAGGTAGACGTCGAAGCCATTGGAGCCATCAGCCATCAGTTTGCGCAACGCAAAACAGCCATCTGATGGCTCCAATGGCTGCAGCGCAAACACTCTAATGTTCCGCTGGGAATGAGCTTGAGAGGCATAAATTACTATTCAAACTTGACGCTTCGGTTGATTCAAATAGATCTGATACATAGTTCCGTTGTATAGGCTCGAAAATCTGATTGATTTCGACTTCTAAGTTGAACGCAAGCCCATTTGTCTGATGGCATCAGACAAACGAGCTTGTGTTGGGCTTGTCGATAATTTAGACATTTTTTGGATGCTCCTGGTATTTTTCGATTGGATTAAGGCCTGTTGCCTTTCTGTTGTCTTTTGGTATCAGGTTTGCAGGAAAGTGACATTCTTGGCATGCCACAAGCCGTTCCGCCTTGCCAACGGGCTTGTGCGCCACTAAGGACAAATAATGCTACCTCTTGCATCCAGATTTAACAGTAAGGCCTGAATAGCACACACAACCTCTGAACGTTCCTGAACAGCTCTGGCTATCAATAATAATGACTGAAAGAATAAGGCAGTACTTCGCCTCATGTTGAGAACAAGTTGAAAAGAAGCAAACAGGCTTGGGCTCAATACAGCTTGAGCAAACGGGCTTGTGTGGGCTTGGGCGTGGGCAGAGTGGCTCCGATGACGAGGTCGACCATATAATCATAGGCGCACTTTCCTTACCCACGAAGAAAGGCACCACTTCTTTACCCATGGATTTCTATACCCCAGAACCAAGCCCTGACTCTCACTGGCATGTATTTCACAAAGGCACAGATGCGGGTGCAGACACAAGCCCTGCAGAAAATAATTCAACAATGCCATGCCCTGTGTTCTGTATAGCTTGTGATGCGAACATTCCTGAGGGCGGTAGCAACTCAAATCAAGTTCAATGTCAATAATGCAAATTTGCTTTCATTTCGAGTGCTAAGCCCGATTGGAACGATCTGGACACCATGTTCTTTTGTAGACCACACCGTACGCAGAAGCGGCTGAGTCACGAGTTTCCCTCAGAATTCCAACCAACCAGTTGGTCTCTGGCTTGGGTGGCTTGAGCACCACGGCTTGGAGCCAGGCAAAGTGGCTTGTGTCGATGGCTTGGCCCTGCAAGAATGGAATTGTCTCGATAACCCGGCTTGAACAAACGGACTTTTGTTTGCATATCCGGACCCGATAATTTTCAAAGGCCATCAAAGATATTTGCGTCATGGGCACACCCAGTTTAAGTTGCCGAGTTGAAGCTTCTACTTGCACCACCACAAATTCGACCCTCCCTTGTTTCATGCCTGATCAGTTGAAATTTTTCCTCTGCGCTTCTTAAAGACTATTGGATCTGCCGGAAGTAAGTAGACAGGGAACATGGGTCGAATTTACCTGAATGTTGAAATTGGACCAAAGTCTTCTGCAAAGTCATAATTCTACCGTCAAATGCAGCTGAAAGTCATACTTTTTCGTCCTATAAAAGATATTATGGAGCTGACTGGGACCATTCATCGTTTTTTTTTTGTCCTTAGTGTCGTCTCGTTCAGGGAGGTATTTAATCAAGTATAACCCTAGAATTCTAAAACACCCCATAAATGGTAATCGATCGTCAACCTTTCGCGGAAAGGCCCAAGCGAGGCCATTATGAGGGAGCCGAGACCTACCGGAAGATATCAGGAGGCGGGGAGCCAATGTTGACGCCAAATTTACTAAATGTATGTGAATATTCTGTTGCTTTTTACGACCAGATGGGCCGCCTGTCACTGCCAGGAACGGTCAACGGCCGTCGGTTCATCTATTCGTCCTGTTGCCATTCCGTTGAAATTTTTTCCAACAATCAACGGAAAGGGTCAGATACCCGTAGAAACGGCGCGACGGGCACGGTGCACAGCCCTACTAAAGAAAGACGCGATGCGCAGATGGTCGTGGTGGCGGAAACCAGCGGGGAGACCTCAGGCACTGGATATTAATGATCTACTTACAGTGGTGAAGCCTAGTGTTAAGCGAGCTCAAGTCAAGCCAAGCCACAAGCCAAGCCGTCCAAGCCTGCACAGCCAATTTCAAACTCCGCTAAGCGGGGCAAGCCGTTTTGGCAAGCCCATCGGCTAAGTCTGAAAGAAATTCAGTCCTACCTCCTTGGCTACGATGTGATGAAAGCGGCGGAGGAATCCTACCAAGACCATTTTGGGACTGGTGTAGCTGAATCACGAACTGACCGATAGAAGCCAATGGAACCTTGCTTTTGTATGTTCTTAAATAAATGATAAATCTAGACCTGGTTACTATTTATCCCCACCCGCATCTTGTGCCGAAATGGGTCTAAGCCCCGCACCGCAGACTCTTATTGTGAAATCTTTACTTGATGTGATCTGGCAGTAATCTTCAATTTTCTGCAGTACATCACATTTCATTGAGACATTTTCTGACACCTAGTCTTGGGCCATCTGGTGTACAGTTGAACCCCTCGTATGGAATCACCTCATATGGAATACACAGCCAAAAACCGTGATATGGAATGGACCTTGACATGTTCCCGAATCCTGTTTACCACCGTAAATTGCTGCTCCTATGGAATATCTGTCATATAGAATCACCTTTGGGCTGAATTTGGCTGGTATCCCGACTTTATTCCATATGAAAGATTCAACTGTAGTTTCGTGACAATTCTCTGCCCTGACTATACATGTGCGATAGTCTTCAACCTGTCTTTCAGATGCGACCACTTCCGGCCGGGACCAGGCGCGAAGACATCCAAGCCAGACTCAAGGCGTATGCATCCCAACCTCTTCGCACAGCGTGGGGTGAATTTGTGAACACCGAATCTGTCGCACAACGATCAAAAGGTTTTCTTCTGGTACAAGGTACGCCAAGTCGTTACACATCGGGGCTTGCTGATATTTTATTTGATGGCCGGGGGGATTTGATCTCATCTCCTTGGGTACGGCAGAATGGTAGCAGCAGAAAATGCTACCGCAACAATTTTGGAATTAGTGGAGCTACCGAAATCACACCCTTCGTCCTGCCCGCTCTTTTATAAAGTTGAACCTACTGCAGACCAAAATATAATTCGACAACACTTTTCTCTTTTTTTCTCTCTCTGAAATCCCGATTTGTTCCCTGATAGTTGTGGCGTTGTGTTTCGTCGAGCTGCCATCCATCAGATTCCGGTCATGGAAAACTTTTGTTTGAGTTCATGTGGTTCAGATCTGTGATCATCACAACGCGAGAGTGGAGAAACAAGAAGGCGCCAGTGGACAAACCATGTCTAATGACAAGGTGCATCCATAGATTGTAGAATGGAGTGGAGAATCTGTCCTGCCTCAATCGGATCTAATACATTTCTGGGTGAGAAAAATCGAACGGGAGCCAGAATATAAGCTGCGAGACGGATGCCAGGTGCAGTCCTCTCTCTGGTGGCCATGTAAGTGAGAGACAAGTGCACATGAGGACAAGAGCCGGTATAGATACCAAAGAAAGGATCAGGCATTCAGTCATTTTGTTGGGCGTCCTCAGTGGTTTCTGAGTTGTGGTAATCGAGAGCTGAAATATAAACCACAATCAATATAGGGAAAAGATTGTGCCAGACGTCCGCTTCGCAATGAAGTCTTCCACACAAGACCAATAATCATGCCCCATTGTGGCGCCCTTGAGACGTCGGCTGTCGAGGCAACATCACTGGAGACGGATCCCTTCATGGATGGCATGTTTTCATTTTCAGAGAGGGAGTTCACCGTGGAGCCGGACTGCAGGACCCTTACATCGTGCCTGTACGCCTGTCCCTTTTCATTCACCCTTTTGTTCAGGTTCCTTGTACCTCAATTGCACCCGCAGCCAAGTTGAACTGTTGCCAAGATGTGGAAGGAGCGGCCGATGGCCAAGGTAATTAGATTTGAGATTCAAGTTGTCTTGGGAACACAACCGGGAAGACAATTAGAGAATTGATCCTCAAGACTGAATAACTGAAAAGGATTCAGGGGTGTTATCTTGGAAAAGGAGATAGGGGTATCTGTTGATAGGGCATGTACAAAACCACATATGAAAACAGCTGTTTTTATTTCATTTTGAACCTATTAGTGGGCAGAAGTGAGGCATTATATTATGGGTGTACACCCTCCCTGGGGTGGTAGGCTACACTATTGATGGCCGAAAGTCAGTATAACAAATCAACTAAGAAGCATTGAGTAGACTTGACAAGGCAGCCCAAAAGGCTGTTATGGCCTGACTATCATATTCAACACTGAGCTATAGACAGTGGTGGTAAACCATTGTCTTATGTGCTGGAGGTGAAACATCAGGGACCTACTCAGAATTATTGACTTGCCGCTTCAATGGCCTCTGAATAGTCTGACAACTATTGAAGACAGATATATGAAGTCAGAATTGTTACAACCACTTTAGGGCTGGCTGAGATATCGCGCTGCTGGATACTGGTTGGGATATTGCACTGCTGGATACTGGGTGGAAGTCCAACTGATTAGATTGTACTGAAGACATGTTACCGAGTCAACCATTACCATTGTTACTCGGGCAGATCTAGCCATTAGAAAGATGTGATCCTAGCATCAAGGCTAACTGATATAAATGACGAGGATTGACACTACAGTATCAGGCTGCCAGATATTTCACTGGCCACTATACTAGTTCATACATTGTTGAGCCGCTAGATATTTAATCAAGCCCCTGGATATTTACTATGAGTTCCACAGAGCTTGTGAAGTGTGGGACTGATTCAGAAGTTGAATAGGACTTGACCGAAACTGACTTGACTAGTCAGAAAGATGGAAACCAGAACAACTAAGCACGACCTATGGCATGCTAGAAGTTAAGGCAGTACACATTTTTGGGTGAGGAGTGGACAATCCTGGAACAACTTGAAGATATTCTCGAAGTGTGTCAACTCGATATAGACTTTGTTCAAATTGCTAATCCTTGACTTGTCAGACATTCATTGCTGCAACTGAGAAGATATCTAAAGCTGAAGTGGCTCTGGTTTTTGAGGTCATTCCTCTTATCGACAAATTTACAACCATGTTCGGTCAAATGATAGATGACACTACTCTGCACATTGCCATCTGTCATGCCGCCAACACAGCACTCACAGTTCTCAACAAGTATTACTCCTTCACCGATGTCAGTGAGATATATCAGATTGCCATGAGTGAGTCAATTTTGCGGACAGACTTAACTGACAGATATTATTAGTTCTTCACCCACGGAACAAGACTTTTTACTTCCACACTGTTGGGTGGGAACAGTCATGGATTGATGAAGCTCTCTGACTTCCATGTCATGCCTGGACTTCACATTATAAGCCAACATCAGCTGCATGGAACACTGGTCCATCTGCTGTAGCAAGCACATCCCAAACCCAACCTGGCTCTCGTGTATACCTGCTTTCTTGTGTCCTTCTGACTCTAATACCTTTATTAGTGTTCTAAAATCAGTTTTGAAGTCATGATTGACTACGGGCAAACAGACCCTTCAGCAGCTGACACTCTTGAAGCATGGCTTGCATCCCCAGCACTTCCCTATGAAAATGACCTGATTGGACATCATTCCAGGCAGCGTGAAGCAGCAAAAGCAGGGCAAAATTTGGAAGGTGAAGCATTTGTGCAAATGTGTCTTGATTATTTGTCTGCAGCTGGTAAGATAATGTCTTCCCGCTCATGCTTTGCACTCATATTGTTGTATAGCAACCTCTGTTGATGCTGAGAGACTGTTCTTCTTCTCAGGAGGTACTGTTTCAAAGCTGCGTAATCAACTGGCTGAGGATTCTGCACATGCTGCTGTTATGGTTGGTCAATGAGCCAGGAACCCAGATCTTATTGCAGCCAAGGAGTTTGAAGCCCAACTCGTCGAGGGCTGGTCATGGAAAAAGAAGAGGAAAACTGATGTTCCAGCTGAGGGGCAGTCCGCACCAAAGGTCGTTGTAATTGCTGATGATGGTGTTGATTAGATGATTTACTCATGAACAATTTGCAAATAGTGAATATTTCAAGTTGTTGAATCTGAATAGTTGATATTTGCAAATATTCGTGAATTTTGCTTACTAAGCAATGAATAATTGCCATCAATACTTGTACGAATGCGAATATCAGTTTCAAGGTTTTGGTGAATATTCATATTTGTGAATATATATTCGTGGTATTCTCTAGTGATGAACATACACACATACTCGCTGAGACGGAGGCAGCTGCTGAAATTCTGGATATTCAGCAGTGTGCATGAGTGTGGAGGACAAGGAGAATGATTTGTGACTGATATAAGTGTGCCACTCATCTTTTTTTTTTTTTTTTTGCTGCAGTCACAACTAGTCTCTTGCACTGACTTCCCACTTGCAACCTCATTCTGAAGGTCACAACAGTCACGTCTGAGTCATTGCCTTTCTGTCTCTGCTACCATCACCATTCACGCACCATGCCGCTGGTCTGCTAAAACTGTGGCCACAGCAGCGACTGGGACACAGTTCCATCCATAGAAACTCTTGCTGTCAAACCCTGTGGTGCTGCTGCAACAAAACCATCGTGTCATGCTAGCAGAGATTGAGCTCGGAACCACATGATTCAAATTGTGCTGTATGCGGTATCTGTCTGTACTCGTGACACAGCAGGAGGAGGCAGAAGCACAGCTCCAGGAAATTGTGTATCTGGTCTGCACCTTCCCAGCAGAAATTATGTCTCTTGTCTTCCACGTTTCAGCTAATCTCGGCTCCAGATCTTTACAGGGTTCAGCGGACTTTCGAAATTTGGGCACATCAATCAAGAAAACCCCTGCAACCATCACCCCGTTATAGGGCAGTGCTCCAAGTTATATGCCCGCATGGATCACAGTTGTTGGCGGATGCCAGTGACCTTCAGTGGCCAGTGGTTGTCAGAAGCTACCGGCGGTCACCAATATTAGATAAGGACTTTCGATGATCTCTATTGGACTTTGTATGTATTTTAGATGCCCCTATTGAGTTCGTCAGTCTTTGCTGACCATTGCTGGTCTCCCCTGTTCTTGTGGCTATTTGGAATTTACAGATGGTGTGATTTGTTATCTCTCAACTCTGTTTTCCATTCCACAATTTCTGCTCCTCCTGCAGCCATCTTTCCTGGCGACCTCACAAAGTATTCAAAGAAAGAACAAGCAGTCGCTGGCCCTTTGCACTGGCTCTCACTTGCTTACCTTATTTCCTGCCAGTAACAAAGATACAATAATTACTTTAGCTTAACTGGATTCCACTTTCTGTCCAAGACCTTTTAGAGAGCAGTCTGAGAAGTTGTTTTGAATGTTCCACAATCTGCAGGCTCAGAAATGTGGTAAAGCTGGAGTAAACTACGACTCTAACTGCAACTCTAGTGAATACATGCTCAGCCGAGGAGTAAACAGTAAAAGTAAATAAGTTCCAAAAGAATTGATCCACAAAAATTCGCATTTCATCCATCTATTGAGCCAGCCATCAAGCACTTCTCCAGAGTCCGTAGCTCGGCATGTGAGTAGAGCTGAATATAATGATTGCTTTCTGCATGCTGGTTGGATGGCACTAACAGCTCTGCCGTGCTTTGGTCATGCTGCACAATATAACCATACAGAGATACAGCTTTGGATGGACAGAAGGCTCAATTTTATAAAAAGGGTGACTCCAGGAGCTCTGCCTCGAATTCCGGCTCAATGCAATAGCAAGGGCAAGAAACTTTTCAAGATGATCTTTGTGCTTTGGTCAAAGGCCACCTGTTCGGCTCAACAGACAGCTCCCTCACAGGCAACCCCAAGTTAGCCCTGATCTACAAGGAGCAGAAAGAGAACGATGACAAGAAACCAAAAAAACCAGCAAGGCCAGGAATAGTGCCGACCAAGCCACACATGACCTTGCAACAAGATCCAAGCCTGCTCAGGCACTCACTGGGTATTACATTGGCCTGTATGACCCCTTTGGGGATGCACAAACTTCTTTGGAGACTGTCAGGGGAACCCCCACTCTGGCCGCCTTGACTCCATCTGTCCCTTGGTTCACTCCGGCCTCGGAGTCTTCCACTCTGGCCTCAGAACTTCCATCTGCTCTGACATCTGGAACTTCTGTCTGCTCACACTGGAATGTGTTATGCGACCAAGCCTGGGATCATTGTAGATACCTATGGACATGTGCTATTGGGTAGTACCTACTAGTATATAGGGTTTCACCTAGCATGGGAATCCCCACCCTCCCCTCTCTTTGGATTCCCCTGCTAGGTGAATAGTATTCCCGCTCCTGTAATTAGTACCTATATTTATATTTTGGATTCCCCTGCTAGTTTCCGCACCCCGTGCTGAGCTTAAGGTTGCCCTTACAGAGACACTCTCCATGAAGCCAGGTAACCAGCTAGCTACCTACCAGCTGGAGTTTGACACTCACGCAGTCATGACGGGGTACAATGAGGCTGCCCTCTTCCGGGCGTATTACTGAAGCCTTCCTAGCCACATTGTCATGAACCGTCTTTTCATTTACTTCCAGAACCCGAACAACCTGAACAACCCGATCATTGATCAGATCAACTATCTGATCAATCGAACCAGGATACTGTTTTAGGATCCCTAACGGTTTCGATCGGTTTCCCGACCTTCGGGTTCCCAATCGCCCCCTCTATGTTCATATACCCCTTCATTTACTTTGCATTAATCTTGTCCGTTGCTGTTGGACACTGTACCTTAATTTACAACCCCTAGGGACCTTAGTATATAAGCTGTAGTTATTTCCCTGTACTTTACACTACTCTAGTCTAAACTCCAGGCTTATTCATTGGAACTCTTCGTGCTTCAGTTGCCTTCGTCACCTCAGAACCCAGAATCTGCTCTGTGCTGACACACATCAAGGATGCCTTCATGCAGACCCAGCTTCCAGCTACCCTAGCCAGACTCAAAGCTCTCACCTTGCAGATTGACCAGCACTATCATCAGTGCATGGCCGAGAAAGCTGTGGAGCACGTGGCTGCTAATCCTCGACCCTCTGGAAAAACATCCAGAGATGGCTCCAGCTCTTCTCCGGCTGGTGGTGGTGGCAAGTCCAAGGGCAAGGGCAAGGGGCCAGGATCAGTCAAATCCTTCGGTCAAACCTAACCCTCCAGCCAACACTCCTCCAGCAGGCAATGTGGCTCAGGCCTCCAGCTCTAGGGCTGTGAAGCTGTACACTGCAAAGCTTGACTCCTCTGGCAAGCTCAAGCCCGAGGAGCAGGAGCGGCACATGGAGAACAACCTCTGCATATTCTGCGGCGGTCAAGGCCACAAAACAGCTGACTGCCAGAAGTGTCTGTGTAATGCCCAAGGCAAGGCTGGAGCCGTTATGGCTCCACCTCTGCCTGCCACTGACACTTCCTCCTAAGAGACAAACAAAATAGTCAGTGTCTGGGAACCCTCTGCACCTGGTCCGAGCTGTGTTGACTCCGAATTTGAATCACATACCTTTTGATAGCGACACCGCGGTCCTTATCACAGTGCCTGTCATGCACAGTCCTCAAGAAAACAAATGAGCTCAGCTGTGAGTATCTTTGCCGCTGTTCATTTGTATCACCTTGACATTGTTCCCAGATATTGTTTTGTTCCCGCAAAATGCAATGGCCCACAGCTTCATCGACCATGTGGTATGCTGCCCAAGACCCTCATAGCAATTTATTTTCATTCTGGTCACGATATTAGATGATGATGGCGTGGAGCTCGCTGTTTCTAGTCACTATCCGCTCGCATTATTGGCGCAGAAGGCCCCCGGTCACTACCTGTTATGTCTGACCGCAGTAGAGTAAAACGAGGTCCAAAATGACCCTGGCCCACATATAGAGTAAATCAAGCTTTGGAAAGAGCGAGGTCCTGTACATGATAGAGTAAATCGCGTGACGTGCGAGAATTTTTTTGGGACTAATACCTTGTCGAAGGGGCAAAAAACACCTTTTGGTACAGTGAGAGCGAAAAAATGTTGCTGAATCAAAGAGAGCATGTCCAACAACGCGCCACAGCGAAAAATAGAGATCTGGGGAGAAAAGAGTGCGATTTTGTGGCCAAATGTTCGACCGAAATAGAGTAAAACAGTCCCAAAAAATCGTCAAAAAGCGGTCGGACATACAAGGTAGTGACCGGGGGCCTGCCGCGGACCATTGACAGGGCGAATGAATTGCTAAACGTGCATCGCGGCGGCAAAATGTGCCCGCGTCCAAGAGACGTAAGAAAATGATGAAAGTCGATACTAATCAGCCATGGTGCGTCGTACCTAAAGGAACTTGTAGCGGAACTATGATCGAGGAAAAATAACCCAGCCAATTTGAGGCGGCTGGGGTTTGGCGCCAAGTTCCAAGGCAAGAAAATTCAACCAAACGCGCATTCACGAACTGATTCCAGGGCAATGAAACTTTAAGTATATAAAGCACATCAGACAGCTGTAATGAGGGCCACAGCCACATGCGCACTGCTCGGTGGCGCTCTCATTTGCCATCCCACTCAGACCGTTCGTCCCTTCCCTCGACCCTACAATGACACCGTCCGCGACGCAGTCTGAAGCTCCCGCAGCAGCAAATACTTCCAACCTCGATGAGTCAATAGCCAAGGCTATGGACCCTGCGAACAATGAAAGGTGGAGAACTCGACTCGGTCTCTGGGTTGTACTAACAGATCCTCCCACGCGCAGCAAAGTCGTTCATAACAGCGAGAACACAGACAAGTATGTACAACTTTCCGAATTACAACTTGTGGAGACCGAATGACCTTGGCAGGATTGTTGCAGCGATCAATGCCCAATCTGCAAGGTATGATTACCTGCCAGTGTTCTTGCTCGGCTTCTCAAACTGATATTTCGGCAAAAAGTTTGGAAAAACCGCTTAGAAAGGTATCACAGATCCTGCGGCATCGCATCCCGTCCTCATCATTCCCAGTGTAGCAAAAGCAGTTGAGGCGCTTCACTACAAGCGCCAGTCCACCGATAAGAGGATCGCCTTCTGGACTGCGTATAAGACCCTGGCCGACGAATTCGACAAGGAATTCCAGGCGAAATACGGTGCAGACCTTGATACTTCGCTCATCTTTGTGCGTGCTGCATTTGGGGTGCCCATTGCGTTCCTGAATTTATACGACAGGCGGGTCTTTTCTCGGCTGTTAGCTCAGCATTCATTATACAGATTCAGCCTGAACTCCAGCCTGATCCCAACGGACCGACACAGGCTTTACTCGCGCTTCTAGTACAGAACATAACAGGTTTACCTCCGGCCCTCCTTCCTCCTGGTGTCTCGACATCCCAAGCCCAAACACCGGCATCAGCGGTGGCGATCGCACAGGGTCTTCTATATTTCAGTCTTTTTGCCACACTCCTGGCTGCGCTTCTGGCCGTCCTCGGAAAGCAATGGTTGCTGCACTATAGCTCGGTCGGCGAACGGGGAACAATTTCAGAGCGAGGACTCGAGCGGCAACGGAAGTTTGACGGCTTGCGTCGATGGCGGTTTGACCTTGTCATGCAGGTCTTTCCCCTTCTGTTGCAGTTCTCGCTCCTTTTATTTGCAACTGCACTATCAATCTACCTATGGACGATACATCATGCCATCGCGTCAATTGCTCTCACCCTGACCGGACTGGGATGCGGTCTTTATGCTGCGATGATCATGTCCGCTGTGGTATCACCGGATTCACCGTTCCAGACTTCGCTCAGCTTCCTCTTGAAAACCGTTCTGGAGCGATTTCCTGCCCCGCCGAACCGTTGGCATCAGCGTTTTCGCTATCCAGCATCCTATTTGGCCCGTTTGACTCCTGCCTTTACCCAAGCACAAGCACGTAATGTCGTTTCACGGTGCTCGACTGCCTTCAGCGGTGCCTTTTCCCGAATAACACCCCTACTTCCCTTGGCTCATCCTTCTGAAGTACTCGAACCGGTTCCCATCTTTCCATCTCCTAGCCCTTCGTCGAAGGAGGCCGCTGCAGTACTATGGGCTTTAGAGACATCCACCGACCCGATATTGGTGGAGACCGCAGCAGAACTGGTTCCTGAACTGCAGTGGCCGGGGAATCTTAGTTTTCGGCCAGCGCTGACGCGACTTGACGAAACCTTTCTTTCGTGTATCGAAAATAAATGGAATATTCGGCACGGGATGTCCACTCTTGCCACCACCTGCATGCGGGCATTCTGGGTACTTGACCTGGTTACTCGGGAAGATCAGCGGGCACCTGATCTTTGGACTTGGAGGTGGACGCTTGGAATAACCGGCTCGGCGGACTTGACATCCATCGGGTTTTGGACAAGTAGACCGTTCAGTGCGGGATACTTGGATCAGCCAATAACGCCATGGACCCTCCCACTCATTGCAGGACGGCATCTTCCCGAGAAGACGTTGGGAACCGTTCTCAAGAACTTCAACCTGATTCCTACCCATTCCCGAGTCAACGATGAACGGATCTTTGCCGACTTCCTGTTCTGCCTCTCCTCTTTTTTTTCCCGTACCGCGGCTCAGGATCGCTCTGTGCTGGACAAGAGGTAAGGGAATAAAATCATTTCCGAGTTCACGGCTAATATTCCATCAGCAAACACACTAACCTGCTCATGGGGCTGCTATTTGAGAACCTAGTTCGCCGCCTTACCGACACAATGCCATTGGATTCCGGTATTGCAAACAACATCGCCATAAAAGTCGCCGAACTTACGTACAGAAGGTTCCCCCGACTATACGAAACCACTACCAATCATCGCTGCATTAATGCGATGTACCGCTTTTGCGCTTTACCTGGTGTCTCACCGGAAGCGACAACCTCCGTGCTACGACTCCTCAGGGTTGACGTTCCATGGGGAGGTAGACTAGATTCCTTCGACCCTAGGAATCTGAGGCGGCTGGAATACCGCGATCCGACCTGGCTGTCCAGGGTCTTGGGATCGGCGGGCAGTTTGAAAGGTAGCGCCCGTTTCAAGTTCGTTGGTGACTTGTGGCAAGCGCTCTTTCTACTGTCCTCGGAAACGGTCTCATTGTCAGCGGGATCTCGGCGTTTCCTCGTATCTGTTCTTTCGACGGACAAGGAGGACCCCGAGTTTAAGGACTGGAGCGAAGAAGCGGGGCGGGTGGCGTACTTTGCTCGTGGTGTTTTGGACTCTGCTGGACCAGCAGAACCTTGGTTTACCGACATAGAGCTGCGACAAATCCTCCAGCAACGTTCTGTTTGGGACAATCTCGGAAGTGCATCGTGGATGGAGAAATCCTACCTCAGTCTTTGTGAGAAACTGTCAAGAGATCCGGAATGGAGGAAGATCATCTCAGAAGATCTCCCGGGATGGCTACAGCAATGGCCAGGTATCATGGGCCACTACCATAGCCTCAGGCCCGCCAGGCAGATTACGGAGGGCGAACGGGCCCAATTTCGATCCGTCCTTGGTCGTGTGTGGGATGTAGACGAGACCGAGGCCGACGAGTTTGGTGAGGACGCCACCGTCGCGATGGTGTTCGGTGCACTGGTCAGAGCATGGGATCAAGTGCAGTCCCTAGACCGGGGGACGACACAAGTTATATATCTTCTGAAACTTATGGAGCGCACAGTGTCGGCCGCATTCCCCGGCGAAATCCCCGGATCGACCATGGTTTCCGTCCCAGCGTTTCCAAGACGTGATCGTGATTCGGCTCGCAAAGGCCCTCACACGAGCAGGGGGAATTATGAAGAATGATAACTCTGGAGATCTAAAGGACATTATTGATAGACTGGCTGACCTTCTATCAACCTGTGCATGGACACTCCAGGACGAGCTCAGAGCGTCACCGCACCTTTATACGGAGTCCCAGAATAGGGATCATTGGAGTAGATTGCGGCGTCCATGGCTGAAGACGGTCGATGGCATGCGTAGTAGGTTGGAAGGTATTTCGGTCTTGGTTATTCAAAAGAATAGTAGCGCGGGAGGAACGGGTTGAACGTGGATACCTCGTCTTCTATTCACTACGTTTGACTGCTCTATTGTTTGACATTTTTATTTTACGATTATGACGTGCCCGCTCTGGTTAACTCCACCGTTTCAGTCTCTCGCAGACAGACACTTCAATAATACATACCTGAACTCGTACCTCGTTTTATTGAATCCGTTTTAGATGAAATGCATTCAGCAACCTCTTCCAATGAGCCTTCGTTGTATATCAGCTTCATCTCAGTTGTTCCCATCTACCTGACTACTGTACTTTTTCGTTCAAATCGACAGGGGGTGTGACGCGTGATCCATTTTACCTATTCGACATTTCGGCAGCGGCCGAATTTTTGTGTGACACCTCGAAAATTTCGGCATTTGAACCGAAAATTTCATCCTTTTTGCACTTTTTGGGCAATTTGGGGATCTGCGTGACCGCTTGTAGGTTCGACAGAGGCCCGGGTGACGCGTGACCTCGACCGAATTTCGTGATCGACAGGGGGGTGCGTGACGCGTGACTACCGATTTGAAGGAAAAAGTACAGTATCTCCCTTACTACCCTGGGGACAAAAATGCTAAGGTGGTCGGATAGCCAGTCTCTAGGTGCACCTCAACACCCGGTCGAAATGGTACAGTAATCGAAGACGCGGAGGCGCAGATCCTGAGCTTTTAGAGGGATGACGAAAAGGGTGCGAGTGCGACTCAGCCACTCGCACTGTCGCCAGATTGACAGTGCGACTCAGCGCCATCAGTGTGACTGGGACCATGTAACAGTGCGACTCCGCATTAAACAGTGCGACTCGCGTAATTCGCTTAAGCACGGCCATCAGTGTGTGACTGCTGTTCCGCCATCCATCATCAGGCGGGAGCGAGCGGCCGGGCGATTTCTTTCTCTTCTTTTACCAATCTTTCCCCTGATGTTCCTCGTGTCCCGCTGTACCCGTAAATCGTATCTCCGAGATCACCGAGTACGCCACCGCTCGCTTTAACATCCGTTGTCCGCCCCCATCGGCCCTTGAATTAGTACCGGGTTTTAAATGTTGTAGGATAATTCAATCACTTACAGTGTACATTTCGTAGCACACCGTGTATTTAATGTGTATTAAATGCTATAACTGTTCAGAACCGGCTCCCGAGTCCCGGCCTGACATCCGCGGCATTTTCGGTCAATACAATGAGCTTATTGACGGCCTTTTTCGACTTTCCCCCCCCCCCCTCATCGTCCAGTTGAGCTCGTAATTTACTTGCTAGAAATTCTGTACCACTAGTAGCCTTCAAAACACGATTTGTTTCCCCTTGAACCACGTCCCTCGTCGTTCTGAGCAGCGTTGGTCCAACTCACACACACACATTTCCTTCCACTCCCTTGTCACTCATCTGTTACATTTTGGCTCAGCCGATGTTTGAGCAAGCCACCGAGTTCTCCCTCAGTGAAACCAAGGCATATCGAAAATTTGTGAGTGCTTTCCACCTTCAGATTCCTTGTATGACTGCTTCACTGTTTAATGCAAACTGATAATGTAGGCATTCACGGATACCCTCAGCAATCCTGGAAACAATCCTTTCTTCTCTGTGGACAATGCGGCTTTCTGGATCAGTTCTCTCAGATATCAACTATACATGTTACATGACGAATCTGTGATCTGAGGCACCCGCTGGCTTCCCGAGGATGCATCTACAAAACTAATCGCGTATCGGAGCTATGTGCACTTTTCTCCCGGTCTTGTTAGCTGGCACAATTCTGACCATATCCAGATCTTGGCTGATCAATGTGTTGGCCATCCATTCTTTAGTTTGGAGAATCCGGATGTCTGGATTAATCCTACAACGTTCCAAGGCTACATTAATTCGACTAGGGATTCGACGCCCGCCACTTTGCGAGCACCCTCTCGTGCTACACCCTCAATTTCCATGGCTGAATCCCGGGCCAGTAGCCGTGTTTCATTTATCCCAGCCTCTGGAGCTAGCTCTGAGGTATCCTATACGTCATCTGACATGCTCTCTCGTCCTTCAAGTTCCATGTCCATGGAGGTCATCGAAATTCATGACTCTGATTCGGACGATCCGGGATCCGCAGCAATCCCTGCCGCACGTTCCACTGCATCATTGGGCAATCCCTTTGCTCCGCCAGTTCCCAAATTGAGATTGCCGACGTCTCCATTTCCCATCTCTCCTCCTTCAGTAACGGTTCCGGATACGAAACCCAAACCAAAGAAAAAGGGTAAAGGAAAAGGGAAACTGCAGCCGCTGCAGCAAATTGCAGTTACTTGGCAGGAGAATGTTGATCATATTGTTCATTAAGTGTACCAACGACCAATAACATCCCCCGAACCCCTACCGCCCTCTTGGTGGACCTTTCGAGGTCGGTGGAGTTGTTGAGGGCCCCGGACGGTCGCATTTTACCTCTCAACACGTTCATACGAGCATGGGTAAGGCCCATTATTTATCTCGCGCTAATTGGGCTTATCAAACACCTCCCAGAATCATGAGTCCTGGGACGGAGGGGCTGGCCATGCTGCTGGGGATGTTGATGTTGCCGGCTTTACTTCGAACCTCAGGGTTACTCCGGCAGCAGATTTGGATTTGGATTTGAGCTGGATTTGAGCTGGATTTGATCGGATTTGGATTTGATGTACTGTTTATCAGTCCCACGCGGTCGGACCAGTTTACCCGATGTTGCCCGGAGTGGCAGCTCATCGCCTTGTTGGCATCGTGCCGCCGTCGCCCGCCCCTCCCGCCTTGTCTGCAATGAAAGTCTGAGGCACTTGCACAACAAGCCAACTGTGCAGGAATATAAGAAATACCTAAATACATTACTTCCAAGAAACCCGTTCATTCAAATGTAAAATCTTGCCTTAATAGAGGAGGTTCGTCGTCGCGACCGATGAGCGACGTTTGCGCCAACGATGTCCAGCGCTTTATGATTTCCCTGATGGATGATCCCAAATGTACTTTATCGCCGAAGATCAAATCCAAATCCAAATCTGCTGCCGGAGTAACCCTCAGTGAAAAGATTCGCTGTCGCCGTTGCCATCTTAAATGCAACGTTATCGACATATGTGAATTTTTCGAGGAAGAGATATTGGACGGCTTGAACGTTATGAAGCGGATGAACAAGGGATGCAAGAACTCTGGGACCAAAACGAGGAAGAAGCAGTAGTGTCAGCTCCAGGAATTATATGTCGGTATGTACCCTTCCCAGCCCTCCATCTCACCTCACAGTCCCTGATCTACTTGTTCAGCTTCTATGTTCGCATTATGCAATCAAAGTGCAAGGTTAAATGCAACGGGTTCCAACAATGTTTCATTTTCGTGTTCGTGGCTTTATTATTTATTTATCATTTTAGTCTCTACTGATGCGTCTGCAGGTGCCCTCCACACACGGAAAGCAATTTTTGGTCGGATGCTCCGACTGGAAGAGGTCTGAGCAGGGCTCCGATAGAGGCCTTGCATGGGATTCAACTTCCTTGCAGAATAGCCATACATTATACTGTACCATTTAATTCAATTCGTACGCCTTGTGACCTGTGACCAAAATTTACGAAATTCAGAATTCGTACTTTGTCTGAGGGAGCGTGACCGGATTTTTTTTTCGTAAATCGGCCGCAAAGTGTGCAGGGTGCGACGGAGATAAATCTGCTAACCCGCACTCATAGAACTATTGTAGACAGTTTAAGATAGCTACTATCAGAATTGGCAGCTCGTGTGAATACCGTGGCGTCGTTACCTGTTGCGGCACGCGCGGAGGCGAAAAATTCAATTTTTGAGCCATTTTACAGTGATTTTGTGACTCGTTTTCAGAATTCGTACATGGGCTGACCTGTGACCCGTACGAAAAATTTCGTAAATTTTGAGGTCTGTGACCTGTGACATACGAATTGAATTAAATGGTACAGTATGTCCAGCGAACTCAACTTCTGGGCGCCCAGAATACTTATTTAGATATCAAGTGTGCTACCTAGAATACATACTCAGGTTGACCTTGAAATTCACCGCACCACCCAGTGGTGTGATAAATTCAAAATTTATCAACCGTCTAGGGGCTACGGCAATAAACGGCTTGGCTGTTCGCATCATTTCGTCATGTGTTCCGCCTGTGACTGTCACCATCGACCGACAGCCTTCGAGTCACACTGCCGACGGCCTCGTCAGTGCGACTCCGGGGCCGACAGTGCGACTGGACGAGTCGTACTCGCACCCCTCCCCGTATATACTCGAGCTTTTACATCATTTTGACCGGGTGCCAAGAGTTGTCAAGCGTAGTGTTCGTCAGATTTGCACACTGGACTCGGTATCATTTTGTAATGTTCGGCTGTCGTCAAGTATAGTGTTCGGGCGACTTAGGAGAATGCGGGTGTTTCCATCTAATGTACTCGAATGGAAGCCACTTCGCCTCTGTTCCATTGAGTTTGGGCGTTGCGAGGTGCGGACCGCCCACTTGTCGATCAATGATTGATTTCCACGCCGTCCGTCTGAAACCTTTTTAAACTCCACTCTAGGTCAAATCGGCCCAGACTTTTGGATGAGCACTACCATGTGCTAAAAAAAATAGACGCCTCAGCGCGCTCTTGTACTTACTTAAATTACACAGACGGTTACAGATGCTTACAACCCCCATGGCCCAAACTTTCACCCTCCACTTACCGAACATTGGCCGTGTCGCAGGCGAAATAATCCAAGGTCATGTCGATGTCAATGTTCCGATGGCACTGCAGGACCAAATCGAGAACGTGCGCATAATGCTGCGCGGTTCTATTGTCACGTATGTTCTTTTTTTCCACGTTTGTTCGAGCTCTCAATGTTTTGGTATATTCCGCAGGAAAATGACTGAAACGAGACAGGTAAATGGTCCAAACGGCCAAAGAACCGAGACGTACCAGAAGAGCCAGACTGTCCCGGTCAGTGTGCCCGCCATGAACCATGCTGCAAAGAAGTACTTTCTTATCCTGAATGTCCAGCTCTTACGCGTTGACCAACAAATCTGGGACAATTTCAATTCTCCGCAAAATCTCCAAATCCTTACATGCCCCTTTTCTATCCAGTTACCATCTGGACTTCCACCATCCTTCCACTACTCGTCCGGCTCTCTTACGGCCGCCGTCAGTTATTCAATTTCGGTCGTGGGTGCCCGACATGGTGTTTTCCACGCCAACCGCCGCATCCGCCAAATTTTCTCGGTCGTTCCTTCCGCGACTGCCTATGAACTAAACGCCCGTGAGGCGTTAAGACAAGGCTGGAACGGTCCATGGAAACCGATCGTGAATAACAGGAAGATGAGACGCGGTATCTTTGGCGATTATGCGGACGCAAAGGTCGAGGTACGCCGTTGCTTCGATTGCCAAAATCCAACCACTTCAATCTCCTTTTACAGCTAATGCTTCCCGACCTGCAGTCATTTCCAATGTCCACCAGCATTCCTTTCAGCTGCCATTTCATAACACGGACGAAGCCCGTTCACCACGACGATTTGGATCACAAGGGCGAGAAGCTGTTCCCTGCACCGCCCGATTCGCCCGCCGACGTCGAGCTTGAGTTAAAACTACTGGGCCATGTGCGCGCCCACGGCTCTCAACATGAATTGAACGTGAAGTATGATCTCAAAGGGAGCCTGGGCGACAAAGCGAGCGTTGGGAATGTGCGCATAACGACTGACGAGCCAGCGTGGAATCCCTTGCCGGACCATAAGGACAAAGGCACCTGGACGCGCGGGGTCCGGTTCGAAGGCTTCATGTCGTTCCCGTTCGCGCCTACATTCAGCACCGCGACCGCTGACTGGCATGTAAGTGATGTGGTGATTGACCTACGAATGAGTGAAGGCAGGCTAATTTGTGGGCCCCGTGTTAGTACCAGCTCAAGTTCGACATGGATTATCCTGGCATTGGGAATCACCTCGTGCTTGAATTTCCCATTCATATCAATTCTGGGTGCGCATGCCCTCCACCGCCGAATCCGCAATACAACGCGAACGTCCCTTACGCTTATCCTCTATCATCGGGACCGCCGCCAATAAAATATTTGCCTGCGTAAGCGCAATGTTATATTTTTACCTTTGACCCTAACGTGTTTTGAACAGCGGGTATTGGAGCGGCAATGACCACGATTGGACCGAGGGGGCATGAGGCGCCAAACTTGTTTTCACCTTCGTGACATAATAAACTTGATATTCGCCAACTCAGAACGCAGTCCGGGAGGGTAATAAATTTATAGATGATTAATAAAGCGCAAAGAAAGACCTCATGCTTGAATACAATCGTTGCTGTTCGATGCGAAGTTCTTCGAAGAGGCGCAGCTGGGCGAGGTACTCAGTACGCCTCCCTATGGAGGGAGAGGGAACACGAATATGAAGCGCCGATTGACTCAACCCGGGAACCCGGTCGACCGCGATTTGGGAGAGGCGAGCACAGAAAACGGCAAGGAAGATGGAACCAGGTCGTATGCGCCTGGGAGGCGTGTGCAATGTAATTGTATGAAGGTCTTTATCAGACAAAAGGCTTTTTTTGTCTTTGCAGCCAGTGATTTGCACGATATCTTCGGAGATCTTCCAAATCCTTTCAATATCTTGCAAGTCTTGCGGGATCCGAAGAACTGGCATTTTTCCCTGCTTGCGTTGCTTGACATCTTTGAAACTCTTTAAAGATGTCTTCACTGCCATCATGACTCATCAGCTAATTTTCGCGCAAGATCTTAGATCTCTCAATTTCTGCCAAGAAATAATGAGCTATTTTTGGCTGTGTTTTTTACTGACATCTTGCAAGATCTTTGGATGAACAACATTTTCTTCGGCCTACTCCAGCTACACACCGGGGAAAGCAAACTTTTGACCTAGGTCAAAAGGGTAACCAATATTAGTTGTTTCAGCAGACAAAAAAAAAAGGATATACTTCATGTCTTGATGTAGTATAAAACCGACCCCAAAAGAGCAAGTGGCAAACACCCTATTGGGAATGACCTTTACTCTTAGTGTTAACAAAGTATGAAAGGACTGCCGAGAGGTAAACTCTTGGGAGCCCAGTCAGAGAGAAAGGGACAATGTGTATTCAGAACTGCTGAAAGACATGCCGAAACAACTTGTTTTGGCGATGTTTTCAGCTGTCTTGAAACAAAGTGTTTCATCTTAAAGACAAAGGAAAATTTATGAAACTCTTTGTTTCAAGACAGCTGAAAGCATCGCCAAAACAAGTTGTTTCGGCACGTCTTTCAGCAGTTCTGAAGACACATTGTCCCTTTCTCTCTGACTGGGCTCCCAAGAGTTTACCTCTCGGCAGTCCTTTCATACTTTGTTAACACTAAGAGTAAAGGTCATTCCCAATAGGGTGTTTGCCACTTGCTCTTTTTGGGTCAGTTTTGTACTACATCAAGACATGAAGTATATCCTTATTTTTTTCGTCTACTGAAACAACTAATATTGGTTACCCTTTTGACCTAGGTCAAAAGTTTGCTTTCCCCGGTGTGCTAGCGCTCCGGACGCATCAACGACCCTCTGATCAGAACAATTTGACCTGATGCGCCATCAAAATCAACAGTGATGCTGCTTGGAAAGGTATCACAGAACCTGCGCATCGCATCCCGTGCTCATGATTGCACAGTGTAGCAAAAGCAGTTGAGGTAGTCAACTGCAAGCCCCAATTCACCGACAAGAAGATCTCCTTCTGGACTGCGTACAGTTACATTATCCGGTCGGCCCGGGCGAAAGAGGCACAATGGCATAAGTGGCAGAACGAGGGCTCGAGCGGCAGCGGAAATTTGATGGGATGCATCGATGGCGGTTTGGCCTCGTCATCCAGGTCTTTCCTCTTCTGCTGTAGCTCTCGCTCCGGCTGGTTGCGACTGCACTTTCGATTTACCTCTGGACAATACTTACACCACACCATTGCAGCAATCGCTCTCACTCTGACCGGACTGGGATCTGGTCTTTATGCTGCCATGATCATTTCCGCTGTAGTTTCAGCGGATTTCCCGTTCCAGACTTCTCTCAGCTTCCTCTTGAAGACGATGCTAGAGCGATATCCTGCCCTCACCTCAACCTTTATTGTCTTTTCATGGCGCTGGACTGTATGCAGCGCTGCCGTTTCTCGAGTAGTGCCACTACTTCCCTTGGCTCATCTTTCTCAACTACTCGAACCTATTCCCCTCTTTCCATCTCCTGGCCCCTCGTCGAAGGAGGCCGCTGCGGTACTATGGGCTTTAAAGACATTCACCGATCCGAAATTGGTGGAGACCGCGGCAGAACTGATTCTCGAGCTGCGGTGGCCGGGGAATCTTGGTTTTCTTTCAGCGCTGAAGCGACTTGGAGAAACCTTTCGTTTGTGTATGAATAATGAAAGGGAGATTCCATTCCGCACGAGATGCCCACTCTGGCTACCACCTGCATGCGGGCATTCTACGTACTTGACATGGTTACTCCGGAAGATTTGCGGGGACCCAATCTTCGGAATTGGACCTCGGACGCTGCAAATAGCCGCTCAAACCACTTAAGGTCCATCGCGTTTTGGACAAGTGGATCGTTCTTTGGGAACTACTGGGAACAGCCAATAACACCATGGACCCTCCCCCTCATCGCAGGACAGCATCTTTCAGAAGAGACATCGGGAACTATTGTCAAAAATTTCAACTTGATTCCTAGCCATTCCCACTTGACGATAACCAGATCTTTGCCGACTTCCTGTTCTGTCTGTCGTTTTTTTTTTCACCCGTACTGCCGCCCAGGATCGTGCTGTGCTGGATAAGAGGTATGGGAATCAAATCATCTCCAGCTTGCAGCTGATATTGTCGTTAGTGAATACATCGACTTTCTCTATTTGAGAACCTAGTTCGCCGCCTGACGGACAAAAAACCGCTGGATGCCAGTATTGCAAACAAGATCGCCATCGCGGTTTCCCGAAGTACCAACCAACAGTTCTTCTTCGTGGTTCAACGACGCTTCAGTGTTATGTACCGCTTTTGTGCCTTGCCTGGTGTCTCACCGGAAGCCGTAGCCTCTGTGCTGCAACTTATCAGGGTTGAAGAACCATGGTGAAGCCCGAGATCCTTCAATCCCAGCGATCTAAGGAAGCTCGGATACTGCGATCCAACACGGCTGTCCAGGGCTTGGAATCGACTGACAGGTTGAAAGGTGATGCCCGCTTCAAGTTGGTTGGTGACTTATGGCAAGCACTCTTTCTACTGTCCTCTGGCTGCAGGATCTCAGTGTGTCCTGCTATCTGTCCTTTCGACGCACGAGGAAGACTCTGACGTTAGCGACTGGATCGGAGAGGCGAAGCGGGTGGCATACTTTTCTTCTGGTCCGCTGGGTCAGCAGATC
The DNA here is from genome assembly GCA_029378375.1 of Mycena olivaceomarginata. NCBI lineage: Eukaryota > Fungi > Basidiomycota > Agaricomycetes > Agaricales > Mycenaceae > Mycena > Mycena olivaceomarginata. The sequence goes on along the minus strand of JARKIC010000407.1, from coordinate 214,600 downwards.
GTTGGTTTACAGACAATGAACTGCGTCAAATGCTGCAGCAATTCTTTCCCATGAACTGCAGTCAGCTACGGGTTATTCTATGAGAAAAAACGCGTCGCGCCTCATTACTCTAGTAATAGCAAACAAGCACCAGGTTCAACTCGGCAACCCGGCCCCGCCATCGCCGGATCCATCATCCCACCTGCCCGTTATCTGATCCCATCTCGCTCTTCTTCGCCACTCACGATGCCCGCACCCGCAGAATTGCTCAAGTGGATCGACGCCTCGTCGGATGCCTTCATCGCGCGCCTCGCCGAGGCCGTCGCCATCCCGTCCATCTCCGGCGACCCCGCCTTCCGCCCGCACGTGCTCCGCATGTCCGACTGGGTCAACGCCCAGCTCCAGGCCGTCGGCGTCACCACCAAGCAGGTCGACCTCGGCACGCACGTCATGGACGGGCAGACCCTCCCGCTCCCCAAGGCCGTCCTAGGCCGCATCGGGAATGACCCCGCCAAGAAGACCGTGCTGATCTACGGGCACTTTGACGTCCAGCCCGCCTCAAAGAGCGACGGGTGGGAGACCGAGCCGTTCGTGCTGACGGAGGAGAAGGACGGAAGACTGGTGGGGAGGGGGAGCAGCGACGACAAGGGCCCGGTGCTGGGGTGGATTGGGGTGCTGCAGTGGCACCACGAGACGCAGACGCCGCTGCCGGTGAATCTGGTGTTCTGCTTCGAGGGGATGGAGGAGAACGGGAGCGAGGGCCTGGATGAGCTGGTCGAACGGGAGAAGGACGGCTGGTTCAAGGGCGTGGATTGTATGTGTATTGTGAGCCGTGGTTTCGTCTTCTCATTCTGCGGAGAAACTTATCTTGGGGCAGAGCGACAACTACTGGCTCAACACCCGCACCCCTGTGCTCACCTACGGCCTCCGCGGCCTCGTCTACTTCAAGATCAACGTCTCCGGCCCCGGGCGCGACCTCCACTCCGGTGTGTACTCTCATTCATCCATTGAAGTACCCACTTCTCTAACTGATATTCCCGCCAGGCGTATTCGGCCGCACAGTCCACGAGCCCATGACGGACCTCATCGCGCTCATGGGCCGACTCGTCACCTCCGCGGGCGATATCCTCGTCCCGGGCGTGGACGACATGGTCAGCGCCGCGGATGCGGAGGAGCTGTAAGTGTCTTGCGCTACTTTATTACTTGTTTATTTCAGCTGGAGTTGAGTTGGATTGGGACCTCGTATTCTCGGAGTCGAGGCCGAGTTCGAGGAGTTCATTCTTTTCGTTGTTTATCATCTCGTTCATATTCCTTGCACGATTATACTGACGCATACCGCCGCACAGCGCCCTCTACGAAAAGCTCGACTATGCAGTCGCGGATGTCGAGGCCGCTGCGGGGGGCAAGATTGCGCTGAGCGACGATAAGGTGTGTGGCGTGTCTGTCTTATGTCTGGGTTTGGGTTGGGTTGGGTTGTTTTTTGTTGCGCTGGTGTACACAATTCGCCCTGCATCATCGTTCACGGAGGCTTTTTTTTAGCCCTCTCCTCGAAGACGCACCCGTTTCTCCCGCTCTTTCCCTCCCTTTACTCAACTCAACTAATGAAACTGTTCGTCGCAGGTTCAAGTCCTCATGGGCCGCATGCGCCTCCCGTCGCTCTCGCTCCACGGCATCGAGGGCGCGTTCGCGGGCCCGGGCGCGAAGACGGTCATCCCCGCGAAGGTGGGGGGCAAGTTTAGTATCAGGTGCGTAGGCTTGCTCTCTATTTCTTGTTTTGTGGCCGAGTTGGAAAGGCGAGCGAGACTGTCTGTCGTCCTTGGGCTTTGACGAGGGACAAGGGCGGAGCGGGCCATCGTGGCGTTCGTTTACTCGCGCGCCGTTGTTCTCTTGGCGATGCAGCTGGTTTTCAACTCGCAGCTGCACTCCACTCGATTCTGGAGAACTCGGTTACTCGTTGCATTCCATTTTGCATTCTGCATTCTGCATTCCACTCCCAACCTCCTACTAACCCCTCTTCTCTCCACCCTCAGACTCGTCCCCCCGCAAACCCCTGCCTCCGTCACGCCCCCTCGTCACCCTCGTACCTCGAGTCCGAGTTTGCGAAGCTGGGGAGCAAGAACAAGCTCGAGGTGGAGCTGCTGCACGACGGGAAGCCGTGGGTGGCCGACTGGCGGCATTGGAACTATACGGCGGCGATGGAGGCGACGAAGGTGGGCGTCTTTCCCGTGTCGTGTTTAGCTTGCTATCCGCTCCAAGATGCGTGGGATGTACGCACCGCGGAATGGGGCCGGGAATCTTTCTGTCCTCGGCCCGCGGTCCCCGTTGCATTCAACCAACCTTTTTCTGGTTCCGATTATTTCACACACCAGCTGACTGAGGCTCCGATTTGCAGCAAATCTACAACAAGACGCCCGACCTCACGCGTGAGGGCGGGTCGATCCCCGTCACGCTCACCTTCGCGGAGACGCTGGGCGTGAATGTCCTGCTGCTGCCGATGGGGCGCGGGGACGATGGGGCGCAGTGAGTTTTGGAGTCTCTCTTTACCTGCGGAGCTGACGTTTTGCAGCTCGACGAACGAGAAGCTGGACAAGAGCAACTTTATCCAGGGGGTGAGTCGTTTTGTCTCCTTCCCTTCATCCTTCCTTTCTTTCTTTCTTCGTACTGACTGTTTGGCCCGCAGACCAAGCTCCTCGGGTCGTACTTGTACGAGGTTGGCGCTTCCAAGGGCGGGAAGTAGGTTGTACGCGACGAAGGAAAAGAAAAGGTAAAGGTGAAATGATGGGCTTCAACAACTTGTAATTGCTACGAATCGAATCGCATCTGCCTCTCGTCTGACGTCCAACGGACAACTTTTTTGTTTAAAGGATGAAGCGGATGGAGGAGGTTGCGTCCGGCCTCGATTTCTTCCTCCTCTTTGATTACAGGATTCTCACCTTCGTCGAGGCCAAAGTAGAGATGATTCAAATAACGAACTCCCCGGCCGTTCTCGAGATCTCCGAGACCACGACATTTAATATTGACACGATCTTAGCCCGTCACCGCGGCGACATTCTGATCAAAACGATATCTCTTGCACCCAATTGGTAGATGTCAATCCAAGTCCTACCAAACGCGGATACGAAGGCCCGTAGGCATCTTGATTCTTGATGCACTTTTCGCTACTTTCGCTACTGTGAGTGGTCTATTCGTCCGAAGTCGCCCCGGCTGATGGAGATCAAGAGTCGCCGGGCTTTAAATTCCTGAATTGTTGAAAGTTGTTATAAATTTCCATTGACTACTGTTCAGTTCCAGTACCGATTATCGCTGATCCTGAGGGCGAACATCGTGAGCTTGGCGGATAGCTGCAGGCCTTTTATACGGTCTCACCATCATCAGGATCATCAGGTACGAACTGCCAATTATCGAGACTTCGATCTTTGATCCTCTCTGGTGATGAGCTGTGACCGCATCTCGGAAAGATTTATTCATTTCATCCATTCACTCGAAAGACGGCCCGAGTGGACGACCAGGAAGATATGCTATGCGCTTCCTGGGAAATCATCCAAAGCCTGGAACCATCCAAGGAAGCTATAAGTACTATACGCCTCCTCGCCGCGGGCACCTTCTCCTCGCCCTTTCCAGCCCATGGCCGCAAGTACCATTATTACCATGGACGACGCGACCATCGCCTACGACCAGTATGTCCCATCCTCCTGGTTTCTCCTTCTATTGACGACTGTCCGCCAGGACAATCATTCGTTACTTCGAGCTAGCTGGGATTGGTGAGCGCGAGCCCAGATTGCCGCGTCTTTGTTGCTGTTGAAACTCGGAAATAGTGCTGTTTCTCTACGACTACCTGTTGACTTTAGGATCCGAGGTCAAGTATATATGGAAGCCGGGCCATGCGAAGACCACTGCATGGTACTTGTTCGTGCGCTACTTTTGTCTTTTCACCAACATGGGAATGCGGGTGTCCGATTTCGGGAATTTGAGCCCCAAGGTAGGAATCTTATGCCCGCGTATGACCTCACTAAATAATTCCCTTAGGCGTACGGTGTATTCGATCTTCCAAGATTTCATCTAATGGGCTGTTGACAGATGCACCGCTGTGCACATCGCGTCTGAGTTCCTCATGGTTGTGCACGAGTTAATCGTTGGTTGTGAGCATCGTCTTTCTCATTTTCATCGCCATTGATCTCATCCAAGCTTAGGTACGTTGATCCTGAGAGTACTTGCCATGTACTCCTTCAACAAACGAGTGATGTTTACCCTCGTGACGGCTGCATTAATTTGTGTTTCTCTGGCCGCCGTGCGCAAATCTTGCTGTTCTTTTCATTATGGAGTTCTGACTCGGCACCGCAGTGGTGTGTGGTACCCGTGGGCCCTGCTCTGACATATAATACTCGGATTCCCGGATGCCATACTCCATCGTCTGAAGCCCAGTGCGCCCAATTTTTCACCTCACAGCTGTCTGATTCTAATATCATCAATATCATCCTTAGACTAGTTCGTGAGTAGAACCCGCGGTCTCTTGAGTCTGCGCCGACAGCCATGCTTTACTTAGGAACGGCTGGAGCTTGGGAAGCCCTGTGAGACAGATTTTCCTTTCCTTTCCAGAGCGTCCTTCTAATGGGTCGTAGACTTGCTGGGGACGTATTGCTTCTTGCGTTCACGCTCTGGCGAGGGTACACACAGACTCGCGATGTGGAGTTGCCGAGTGGATCGCTCTGGCGTGTGTTGGTTCGCGATGGTACGTAGCCTTTATCGAGACCCCGGGTTTAACTCATCCAGACATCCATAGGGGCCATGTACTTTGTGTTGAGTGTCATTCGGTCTTGTCGGCATACTTTTTCAACTGATTTCAACCGCGGCCTCTGCAGTGTCATCTGCCTCGCCAATCTTGCAAATATTTTGATGTACTATGTGAGTCCCAACAAAACAACTGTCCTAATTGTGCTGCTGACGCTGTTATGATCCATCTAATGTAGTTCGGTGATGTCTGTCCACACCACTCACTTAATCCGTCCAACTCTGATTCAATCCAATTCACAGATCAACACCGCAACCAGTTTGTCGGGATTCACGGCGTCGTATGTCCCCTCCCGTCAATTTTTCCTACTGTCACATATCATATTGACATCCAGCCTTTCCGTCACAATGATCTGCCGCCTTATGCTCAACCTCCACGAGGCGGCCGCAATGTCGTCGTCTGACTCCAGGGGATCGGCATTAACACAGAGCCTGCAATTTGCTGCCGGACCCCAAGATGGATCTGGCATGGCGACAGAGGAGTTTGACGACACTTGACCCCTCATCCCTACCTCTCCTTTGTACTACTAGTAGTTTCTATTCTTTAGATTTTGAACCGTCCATTCAACCCGAGTTTGTCAAATCCTTTCAATGCATCTTTAGGGCTTACTGCCTTCCACCGGCGGACCGCGATTACTCTTCGAAATTGAGCTGAACTCCTTGTCGAAATCTGTGACCGAATTCCAGTAAATGACGCATCCCGCAATGTTCTTATGGGTCTCGAGAAAAATCCAGTGGTGACTAATACAAGATATGGTCATCGATGCCGGCAAATGCCAGCCAACAACCCATCAATGATCAATCGCTTCGTGTTCCTGACCACCACAGCCAAACCACAGTAGACCGCAGCGGTTCAACCAATATGCTGGAAACTTGCCCAGAACTTGTGCTGGAGATCCTGGACCTACTTGCCATACCAATTGGCTTTCCAGCTGACAACCTCCCCGACCAGGCGGCCCTGCTTTCATGCAGTCTCGTCTGCAAGCGCTGGTCAACGCCATCGCAACGACTGCTCTTTCGACGGGTGGTCATCGACGAGCTATGGGCCGGCGGCATGTTTGTCTTCCGCCCCCAGGCGATTGGAAAGCGACCCAGTCACCGAATCACCTCCTTCCTTGAAACCATTACCACCGACACAGAGAAGTCCCGCTGGCTGCGGCGAAATGTGCTCAGCATCGTGTTGCGACCTCATGCATCGGCGAGGGCCAGCGACACACTTGCGATACTCGTCAACCTACCGAACTTGCGCGAGCTCAATATAATCGGAGTAGCGTGCATATTTAGCGATCAACGGCTGTCGCAGCTGCGGAGCTTGGGGCCCAGCATCCGATCGTTGCGTGTCGATTCAGATCATGCTGGCCCAGTTACTTCAATAGGACACCCAACCTGGCCTGCTGTTATCAGACTTATCAGGGCCATTCCGACGATTCGGGTGCTCGATATCACCGCCAACAGCTTCCAAGAGTTTCCGCGGATGCCCGAGCTGATACCGCCCCTCGGGTTGGGCCTTTTATCGTTCAAATTCAGCTCGAAGTGGGTGGCCAACATGAGCTCGTTTGTCGCTTCTCTTGTCGGTAGCCGTACCGACAACGAGACAACGATCCAGATATTCTCGCAGACGCTGTCCAAGATACCAGCGGATTTGCACGAGATTCTATCTTTTCACGCTCCGCATTTACGGTCGCTTGTCGTGCAAGGGCAGCTCAAGGACTTTAAAGTCCTCGATCTTTGCACACATCTCGAGCGGTTTGAATGCAAGACCATTCCTTCTGATGAGCTTGTCGCCGCAATTCCACGGACAATCAAAGCGTTGGCAGTAACCAACCCTATCCCCGACCCCGCCCGTATTCTGAATCCACATCTTCAGTCAGCCCGGCTCGGTTTCCGCCCCCTGCCCACCGCAAGGCCGTCTTATCTATCGGCCGTGCATTTAACAGAGCAGCTTGGCTCGTTTCCGAACCTTCGCCTCTTCAACTGGATGGGGTCAACCGCCCACCCTGGATTTTCTGCGTTGCGGGAACGTTGCACCAATCTGGGAATTGAGCTCCGCTCCGAGGCGACAAACTCTGTGGGTTCATTCCTGATTTATTCCCCAGGCTCAAACCCATTCCAAATCTTTAGTCCAAGGTGGACCTCAGCTACGACGAAATCCAGTTTTCGTTGCGCTCTCGATTGTTGCAACTCTAGGGCGATCGGGCGAAGGCGGTTTCCGTTTGTATCCGGTTGGATTCAAACTCAGTGTTTACCTATGTTGTATGAATAGTCTCCTGGTTCAGTGCTGCACACGGCAAGGTCGCTTTTTTGTTTGACCATACAAACTTATTAGAGAGCTTGCGCAAAAGCCGCATGCGGCTTTTGGGTGCACAAACTCACCGCATGCAGCTTTTTATTTTTATTTGCTCTGGTGGCGGAGGGTGCTATTCAACACTCCTAATGATGCTCTGGAGCACAAAAAGTATGGTGCCGTGTGCGGCTTTTGCACAAGCTCTCTATTAAGTAACAGAGAGTGAACTATGATCGCAAATGCGATAAATCCCGGATACAGGTAGATATCGTGATGTGAACTCTTTCAGCGATCTAAATCCCAGGACCATTGCTCTCCCCCCTATTGGCTGCAAGAGTCGACGATTTTCCGGCCACAAATTGTGAACGTCCGTTCGTATATGAATTAGTGACGGGATGAAAGGACAATGATCTTTGCGAATTCCAGAACCACTTATACAGATACATGGGAATGCCGCCATTTACAGCTAATGTCGGAACCGAAGGCGCGACCAAAAATTTCCTCATTTGGACACATTTTGGAATCCGCGACCGATTCCCTCATTTCTCTCTCATTTCTCGTCGGATTACCATGGTTTATGGGTCATTCTTTCAGGATAATTACGGCGCAATTAGTGATAGAGCCAGATTTTCCAAGGATTCTTTTCTTTCTACCACATGACATGGGGCCCTGTTTTGAGTTCAACATGTTCTACAGCAGTAAGTTCTAGTCTGAATGAGCCAGAAATTTGGGAGGGACGACTCTAACGCAATCCAAAAAGGGTGATAGAGTCGGATTTGCAGACTTCTTGTCCAGAAAATTGTTATCATGGGGCCCTGTTTTGAATTCAACATGTTCTACAGCAGCAGGCTCTAGTCTGAATAAGCTAGATATTTGGGAGGGACGACCCTAACGCAATCTAAAAAGGGTGATGGAGTTGGATTTGCAGATTTCTTGTCCAGAAAATTGTTATTGCACCAAATGGTCTATAAGGTTTAGACACAATAACTCCCTCAGTTTTCAACTAAAATCATTGAATCAAGGGACTATGGTGTTTTTCTGGAGGCTGCCTCTGGATTTTGGAATTATTTTGGTCAAAAACATGTCCCAGAAATGCTCCAACCAGAGTGCGTTGTGTTCGCATACGTCATCACTGTGACCCTCATCACATCACTTGCGCCTACAGTCACTTGGTGCACGTCTTTGTCTTTCACCACCACTGTATTTCTCATACAAGACCCCTCTAGGGTTTCCAAATGGCATATAAATTCAGTGCAGAAGAACTCAATGTCAATCCCTTACTCTCCACATCCTTCCAACGACTCATTCGTCCATTCTCTTCTTTCCAGAAAACCGTTATGCATGTGGCTGCATGCTCAAGGGTCCCACCTGGAAGATATGCAGAAAGCTCTCCTGACCTCTCATGGGCTCAATATGTCCTTCCCTGAAATTATGGCTGCCATGGAACCATTGGACTCGGACCCAAAGCTTAGTGAGCCTGTAAGATTTCATGTGAAGTACCACTGCAGCCGTACTGAACATGTACTAAATCTATGATAAAAAGCTTCAAGTTCCCTTGCTTCTAGCTTCGAGCTCGGCAGGACAAGACGCATCTGGAGGCTCAAGTGTACCTGTTGTGTTTGTGAGGGGTTTGCGGTATGTAATTCTCTGTTTCTAAATAGCCATCCTCATCTGGATCTTACTGCTTCCAAAGGTCTCTCTACTGGCCGACTCAGAGGTTTGAATATCTAAGGCTTTCTCGTTGTTGGTCTGGGTGTAGAACTTCGATTCACACTAGCTTACTGTTTCTGGTGTTCAAAGATATCAGCCAAGTACAATGATAAATGTCTCCGCTCCAAACCTTCAACGCGTTGTGGTCGCGTCTTGAAATGCATCTAGTCCCTTGATTCAATGATTTTAGTTGAAAACTGAGGGAGTTATTGTGTCTAAACCTTGTAGACCATTTGGTGCAATAACAATTTTCTGGACAAGAAATCTGCAAATCCAACTCCATCACCCTTTTTAGATTGCGTTAGGGTCGTCCCTCCCAAATATCTAGCTTATTCAGACTAGAGCCTGCTGCTGTAGAACGTGTTGAATTCAAAACAGGGCCCCATGATAACAATTTTCTGGACAAGAAGTCTGCAAATCCGACTCTATCACCCTTTTTGGATTGCGTTAGAGTCGTCCCTCCCAAATTTCTGGCTCATTCAGACTAGAACTTACTGCTGTAGAACATGTTGAACTCAAAACAGGGCCCCATGTCATGTGGTAGAAAGAAAAGAATCCTTGGAAAATCTGGCTCTATCACTAATTGCGCCGTAATTATCCTGAAAGAATGACCCATAAACCATGGTAATCCGACGAGAAATGAGAGAGAAATGAGGGAATCGGTCGCGGATTCCAAAATGTGTCCAAATGAGGAAATTTTTGGTCGCGCCTTCGGTTCCGACATTAGCTGTAATATGTTGACCAGCCACATACACAATGAAATAGCTGGCTACCTTGGAGGATTTCATAACTCCATGTACGGATACAGACAGCAATGCGCAGAGAGCTATTTAATGTGTCGGCCACTGTCTGATTGTCCTCATACTCTCTCCTCTACTCACCAAGATCTTCAGTCCTCACTACTCCTGAATTTGATTATGGTCCGATTCGCCATCTTCTTCATGCTCTCGACTCTTTACATTATGAGTTCGGCCTTTCCAACGGACTCGAACGATTACTCTGAGTATGTGCCTCGGGCACATCATCTTGTTCTAGCTACTCATTTGTTCAGTGCATACCATTCCGACGGTGGAAAGTGCTACAAGGAGGGGGAAATGAAATGCGTTGGGGATGACTTCGCGACCTGCGACCACGGCTACTTCATTATCCGACGCTGTGGAAAGGGGACTGCGTGCCGGCGTTTTGTGAGCAATGGAATTTTCCCAATGTGGATCTGTGCTAGATTAACAATGTGCCGTCAAGGACGGGTCGGTTTGGTGTAACTACCGCCACGGATATTGATTGGTTATCCGCATCGCAAGTTTTGAGCCACGGTGTATGTCCCGAATATTGACCGAGCCTCGTTGTTGTCGAAGTCCAGTACTGTATTATATTGTAATGAACTAGTACAAATTTTCGTCCCCGGACTATATGAACTACACCGTGGAAATAAATGCCAATTTTACAATTCACCAACTGTGATATCCAACTCAAGTACAATTCAAAACTAAACGCTAAATGACAAACGAAAACCTAATTCCCGACACTCCCAGTCCACTGATTTCCCATACCGATATCCTTGCGGCGGTTTGATTCGCTGATAGAACCTTCGAACCCGCCACCTTTGAGCTGCATAGCCTAATACTTCTTGCAGTACCCATTGGAGTTGGTGATGTAGTTGATGCCGCCGTCGGGCTGGCTCTGACCTCCACAGTTATCGGCAGACGCGGCGGTGAGGCATTTGGAGAAGAGCGCACAGGTGAGCTGAGGGCTACCGTTCTGCAAGTACAGGAAATTGTCAGCGAGAGGCTCGTTTATTCGCATACGGTTCCCCCACCTTTCCATTGACATCGTGATAGGCTATGGAGAAAATTGAGGTGCGCGTTAATGTATGCCATTATTCAACCCACTGTTGATAAAGGTGCATCCGGAGACAGAGTCACACATGGTCTCGCAATCTATGAGAAGGAATAAAGAACGGCTCCATACGATCGGTCAAAGCGGCCTACCAGCGACGGTGTCAACAAGGCCGTACGTCAAGTAGGAGTAATCGTCCTGAGCCGCGCACTCCAAGTTATAGAAGCTCTGGGCGTATTTAGGGGGAGGGGGCGGGCTGTGGGGCGGGTTGTTGGGCGGCGGGGGCGTGGGCGAGGGGCACTGATAGCCCCAGGGGAATAGCCTCAACAGGTCGCAGAACAACTGGACATCGGTGATGAGTGCTGTTTAATCCACAAACTGGCATTGCCTTACGTTGTCCAAGAGGCAGGGGATGCCTTTGGGCGGGGATCCGTGACCGTAGTACCAGCCAGGGTGGTGCCCCGCCTTCCACGGAGCGATGGGTGCACCATAGTAGTTCTTCGCATTGAGGGACCCGGCACTGGCGAGGGATGCAGTGCTAAAATTCGCAGTGGCCGTAGCGGCGGCGGCGGCGGCGGCGGCGATGGTAGAGAACAGGGTGGAGAAACGCATACTGGTCAAAGAAGTAGTACTGTGTGTTTTGAGTCTGTAGGTGTGGACGCACCATTTTCTTGGGCCAGGGGCTTTTATAGGTTTAACGGCCGCGGCCAAGATGAGATCTAGCCACCATCGCGTCCGGCGAGTGGAAATGAATTTCGAGAATTGGGGAGGTACAACGGAGATAAACGGCCTAGAATCAGAGAGAAGCGTAATAAAATAATCTGCATCGTCGTAATCTGTACCTCCACCATCACGGCGAATGCGACGCTGACTGATTCCCGGCGCAAAAATGAAAAGTCGAGAACATTGGATCCTTCAAAATGCGGCACATCCGACAGGTGATGTATCGACTTGAAACTTCGGAGGAGGACCGCGTATGCCGGTCCCCAAAAACAGAGAAGGGCCTAATTGGTGCGTTCAACAAAGACCTGATCGGTGTGACCTGGTATATTTGCTTCATCAGATGAATGACGTCCGCCAACATCAATGGTGTGAGGAAATGTATCGGCTTCAAGTTTTCAATTTCAACGCTCATGTCAGTTATTATCGACTGTAAGGTGAGTTCTGTCAGGATGCTAGAAGCCAACCTCCGCCAACGCTCCTCAGCGAAATCACCGATTGCCATATATCGTGCGGGACCGGTAGCGCGGATCCGGCCTCAGGGAAGTAAGGTCTACGCCGCACCTCGAGGGTGAAGCCCGGGAGATTGAGGTCTCCTGCTTTCGCATTGTCATTGGAATTAACGCGGGTACCAGAGTCGAGAATACCCACGGCATAAATGATACTGTGCAGATCTGTATGAAGGCAACCATGCCGGAGGCGTTACGAAAATTTTAGGTTATAGTGTAGCAACGGTGCTTGAGTTAAGTGTTATGTTGTCTAATTTAGGCAACTTTGAGTGGCAACTTTCGGGTGATGTGCCAGAAAGGAAATGGCGAACAAAGCAAATTTGAAGTCACTTTCAGAAATACACCGTGGAGAATTAAATAACTCTTCCTTTTTTTGGGATTTTGGCCACTGTTTTGCTTGGGAAAAATGCATATTAAAAATACTGTCGCGTTTCGACCAAAGGTTCAGGTGACGGGTGACACTGACCTGTGAACTGAACAATTTTGCACTAGGTGACGGTGACATTGCGGTTTTTGGGCCCAAATAGGCCAAAAAATGCCAAAATTTTCGCTCCGGCATCCGCCGGACTGCCATTTATGGTAATTTCCCCGTGATTGCCGAGGAATGAACAATTTGTTCAGTGAACAATTGAGGTGACGGGTGACACCCCGTGAACCTTTGGTCGAAACGCGATAGTACTGTGTCCCAGCAAGTAACTGGAGCCCCGTTATGGCAACATTTTGGACCCGGTGTTATGCGTTACGTTGCTACCATACAGATCTGGACAGTATTGGCAGAAGGATTGATATCTGTTCATAAAACACTCCGGGGAGCTCGGGCGCCCGATATAAGTTTACTTTATGGCCTGGGATTAGGATACAAGATGCATAGACCACAGGGTCAGGTCGCTTCGACGGCGACACGGTGTCGTAAGATTCGTGCCACTCAGCCTCTGGCTTCCAACGTCTGTCTCCCATTTCATCTCGAGTTCATTCCAGGCGTACTCGGTTGACTCAGGTTCTGCATACGAAGACTTGAGGCCAGGATCGGCAGATACAATGCCAGGCGATGCCAGACGGGGGCCGTTGGATCCGAGAAGCCAAGCGATTGCGGAGCAGCCAAATCGGCGCAATTTTGAGCGAAGTTCAAGTTCAGATGTCAGCCGCTGTAGTATATTTAACATCGGCCTGTAGCACTTATTTCTACTTCACCCAGTTCTCTGCGGTACTTCAGTTACTTCCAATCTCAGCCCAACTTGCGCTGAACTAAAAGCTCTTTACAACACCATCGCAGGGAAGCCAGTGAGGTAGTTCCGTTTTAAATTACTTATACTTGACATGCAGAGTCAACGCGGGCTCACTGAATTGGAATGGGCCGGTGAGGAAGCGGAACTCCGGTGTTCCGCCAGATCTGATTGGAACTCCACACGGACCCACCACTCTGGTTAACGCACCGCTGTACAACAGCGTCTATGGGCCTCCCACAGGAACTCCTGGAGGCCATTGTGGAGGTCACGGATGATACTCCAACGTTTAAATCTTGCGCTCTCATCGGGACCAAACTGCGCGAGCAGAGTCAGCGGATCCTCTTCAGCTCGCTGAAACTCGCAGGTGAATATCATCCTGCGAGGTGCGCGTTTCTCGATGGATCACCCCACATTGCAAGCTATGTCACCGAACTGACCCTGTACATTCCCGATGAGGAGGATGTCGCTCATCCTACCTTCAGCACCACCGATATTCGGCCGATCCTGGCCAGACTGCTCAATTTACGGCGGGGCGTCCTTGGTGGCATGGACGGCATTCGCAGTCCCTGGAGTCGGTGGCCAGCTCTACCCCTCGACCTTTCGTCAGCGCATCTGGAATTTATCTCTCGCCAACACTGGTCATTGCGTGAACTAATTCTCACCAACATTCGCGCTCTTCCACCGGATGTACACCGCCAATGGTCACACATGTGGTCGCAGCCTGTGCCCCAGACGTCGGTGGAGACTGGCAGCCAGCTGGTCATACCCTGGATTCCAGGTTCTATCGCAATGGGTCCAGCGTGGGGCCAGCTCCACATGGCAGCCAGCTTTTCGACCAGATGGTTAAAGGCCTGGTCAGCTCCACTCATACCAGCTTGTCAAAACCCTGGCCACTTAGTGCTTGTAAATGATCCATTAAAACACCAATAATTGTTTGCATTCTGATATTTGTGTACAAAAATGGACGCAACAAGATAAGGAGCCTACTCTTGAGCATCACGCTGCGCTGACAACACCACATCTGCTGCATCGGCGTCCATGAGATCATTGACCATCTGTTAGAACTCGTCGACAGCATCCTCGGTGATCTCGTAGTCCTTGACACCGTGCTTGGCTTGATGTTGGGTGTGATGACAGAGCAACCTCGCCGACTTGAGCATTTGAAGACAAGCCGTTGAGAAAAGGCTACATTTAGCATCTTGAAAGAAAGCCCTCGAGGACTTGATGAACTTGGAGCTTTAGAGAGCCTTGAAGCTTGAAGAATCTTAACGGCCGACTCGAGCCTTGATGGAAGCCCAAAGAAGAGTAGAGAAGGGAGGTTGTTGAGATTTGAGGATGTCAAGGAGGGCAAGCAGAGGAGGGGGGTGAGGAGGGAAGGGCTCGGATTCCAAGATATACGAGGAGAGTGGCTTGATGCACCGATGGGGCCACCGTGAGACGGTGATTTGCTTGAACTTGATGGCAAATCTCATGCTTTGAGGCATCCAGGGTTATCTGGGTTTGAATTGGCTTGAGCAGGGATGAGAGGTAGCATAGGAAAAGAGGGAGCGGGATGGCGGAAGCCACAAGATTCCCCGTCATCTTGAGATTTGTCGTACAGACGCAGAGGATGACGTTGCATGGACTTGAGATATTTCGCCGTCTTCAGACGTGTGGGACTGCAGCTGTGTGCTCTCGAGCCTCGAGACCTTGAGACGGTTGAGGCTGGAGAGAGGGGGAAGTGGGTGGTGGGAGGAGAGTGACGAACCAAATCAAAAGTCACGCCACCCGTTGCTATCTGTCAAACGTCAAACGTTCCGATGCGATCAAAATCGGCGAGACTTTGTGAGTTGCAGCATTTCTCTACTACTGTACCATTTCGACCAAATGTTCAGGTGACGGGTGACAGAGGGTCGTGAACTGAACATTTTTGGCCTAGGTGACGGTGACGGTTCAATTTTGTGGCTTAATTAGGCGAAAAAACACCCAAATTTTTGGGAACACTTTGCAAAATGAACACCTTAGGTGACAGGTGACACCCAGTGAACATTTGGTCGAAATGGTACAGTAAATCGTCACTTCACGTTCAGCGCGGGAGCCTTGGTTAAGATCTCCCATCCATCGGTGCTCCGGTTGAAAGGAGGGGATACGGGGCATCCGGCATCCTTTGGTTTTCTGATCAAATGTTGACAGGCCGTACTTATGGGATGTTTGCCAAATGGTCTCAAATTATATTATATCCAAGAGCCGGTGGATTACCTCAAGGCAAAAAAATTTCACAAGAGTTATGCCAAATCACTCAGGGAGGTTTTCCGGATGTGGTACCAGCTTCAGCCGATTTGGATCTGACCCCCTAAAAAATACGAAGGTTGGATAGTGAGAGATATGCACGCCAAAGACGCAAGACAAAAAAAACCATTCTAAGACACCCATAAACAAAAAAGATGTGGTTTACGGCGCTCAAAGACATATGATGCCCAAGACAGCGGTGTAGTTTGATCATGACTGATGAGCCCTCTTCCAGGAGGTACAGGGGTATGGCGGTAGCATAAACACCCAGCTGGCGACTAGCTAATAAGTCGACTGGAATGTCCAGCTGGAAACCAGCTGACCTCCATCTGGAACCAGGAATTATTACAGGTGGATTACATGCAACTGCTCCAGGTAGGGTCAACATGCGGGCACTTTGGCGGTGTACTTCTTTCTCTGGTCGGAGCCGTCCAGGATATGCTGGAGCCGGGACGCTCGTAGCTGGGGACCAGACCTTCTCCGTTTGAGCCTAGGGCGGGGGTCCCGAGACATATGTCGCTTCCTTGCATGTCCCCAACATGCGTCGCTAACGAAAGGCTTGATCCACCTGGGGATAGATAAGATTCAAGCGGAAAATAGGAGACTCGTGCACGCTGCGGCGAGAACACTTAAATCTCTCCACGTCCGAACTAAAGATGGTGCGTCCCAGATCGTGTCTTGTCGATCGTCCAAATAACTGCTCGCGCAGCTTCCATTTGGATCCCAGCGCCCATGCCTAGCCTTCCTGCTCTTCTTTTCCTGGAATATTCCTGCCTCCACATCTGCCTGGAAGACCCCCGGTTTATCGAGAACATTCTTGTGTTCCTTGCGCAAGAATTGAGCCCAAGCTCGCCGGGATTACAGTCATAGCCAGCCATACTATGCATGGCTTCCCGACAGTGATCAGCAGGCTGGACGATGTACTCGCGGTGCACCCCGCAGGCCCCTACTTGAAATTTCGCTCGCAGTTCAATGTAGGTTGGAGAGCCGGTCCGTTCTTCGACGACTTCGTCTTTGGGGTGCGACAAGTCTTGCCAAGCGCCTACGCGCGTGGGCGGCTTCTTATTGAAAAAGTGGAGGCGAGGCTCCCGTGGATCCAGTGAAACCAGCCACTTATGGGCAGGCCGATGCGATTATACTGGGTCAAGCTTTCCCGTCCGCGTGGAGGTCGTCATACTTCCCTGCTATTGATTTTCCGTTGTAACATCTAGTGGGTTGTATCACCTCGTCGAATTGAACACTTGCACGAAACCGATACCAATAACCGCTAATGTACTGGAATGTAGGGCTTTCAGCCTCCACAGTAAAGTAAATGGTAGGATACAGCAAAACACAGCATTTTCAAGCACATACATAACACACCCTTCCCCTCAGATATAGCACTCGCGCAATCTGTTCGTTGTGCATTTCGGCGGACTGTACTTCGGCGGTTGGAGCGAGGCCCGCAACCATTCCAGCTGGGATGACACCAGTTTCAACACGCCCGACAATCATTGTTGATACCACCGAACACATCCTGGACGGGGATCCGGAGGGGCCTGTCGTACGGCCGTACCGGAGTATGAGCGTGTGTATTGCGTTGGGAAGGGTCCTGCCCCTCACGGCCCCGGCCTTTGGCCCTGTGATCCATCCCCTGAACCAGGTCATGCTGAGCTTCGAGCTAGAAAAGTGAAAATCCAGGAAACAAAACGAATAAAGGAATTTGAATATCGTACCTGGGCGGGTGGTGCGCCATTTTGTCGCCGTACCATCCCAAGAGTGAGACAAGGGCCACAGTTTCAATAATTCGGCTGAATGGAAATAAATTTAGGGATCTTATTGACGGCGATGACGAGCTGACGTATCCCGAGAGTGAACGCCAACAGAGCGTGCTCCCGGGTCTGTCCATCCGATACCACTCTCGAACTCACCGATGCCAGCAGGAATGACGAGGATGGGGCAGTCAGCCTGAGAGGTACCACTTACCATGTTTTGGATAAAGTCATGGTGTCCAGGCGTATCGATGGCCTGCGACTCGAGAAATCAGCCACTTCTTCAAATGCAAAATTAAAGCCAGCTACAAAGCGAGAAAATAAAGGGCTCGCAGTGATGACGAACCTGGGAGTCTCGCACTTGCGCAATACGATATCGATGCTGATCGCTCGCTGACGCTCTTCTAAAGCTCACCCGCAAACTCGCTTTCACGAGCCCTAAAAGTTGTTTCAGACAATTGGTAAGGTATTTCACTCAAATATAGTCCATAATTCACTCAAATTTTGTTGATCCGGCAGCATCACTCGACCACCCGTAAATTACGCACGTTCACGGCTATACGCACGGGACCCCTATGACCACTTACCATGTTTTGGATAAAGTCATGGTGTTCAGGCGTATCGATGGCCTGCGACTCGAGAATCAGCCACTTCTTCAAAATCCACTTCTGCAAAATTAAAGCCAGCTGCAAAGCGAGAAAATAAAGGGCTCGCAGTGATGACGGACCTGGGAGTCTCGCACTTGCGCAATACAATATCGATGGTGATCCCTCGCTGACACTCTTCTAAAGCTCACCCGCCTCCTTCAGAAGCTTCTCCACGTTGTCAATCGTAGGTGTGTCGATACCACCGCAAGTGCCCTGCCGTGGTCGATTTCCCAGGGTCCACATGGCCAATGACTGTGAAATGAATGAAGCTCAAAGATGTCTAGCGAGTTGGCGGACGCTGCCATACGGAAAGACGACGTTAATGTAGGCCCTCTTCCTTCCCATTGCCCATTTCTTTCTGGAATATTAATCAGTGATCCAGGGATTCCGTAGTGCCAAGAACACAGAAAAAGGCGGAGATGATGGTACCAGGTGGGTTATTTGGGCGCCGTACCTACCCGTCCCGCTCTGTGCATGAGGGACGCGGGTGGAAAGCGCACGTAGCGCCGGCCGGCCATCAAGCGCCGGCAGTCAGCGCCTGTCTTGCTCTCAACCGCCACGTCCTCTCGAATACTTCGCTGCCTACGTGTATCATCTGTGATCAATACCGCAATAATTGGACCCGGAAAGCACTCGGAATTTCGACGACTTCGCTCGGTTAATTGGACTAAAGTTGTGGACTCGGAAACCACTCGGAATCGCTGCTCGTCCACTTCATTCGGTTAATCGGACGAGAACTTCTAAGTGTACAGCGCGCTTCAACTTCTTTGCTGTTGATTCGGAAACCAGTTGGAAGCGCAGCTTGACACTTCTCCTGACGAATTGACAAGTCGCATTAAATCTTGCCAGCTTTCTCGCGTCCTTGATCTCCAAGTACTGAAGGTTTTTTCCCTCAGAATCTCGTCAAATCGTGGCTCTTGAGATCGGAATAAGTAAGAGGAGATTTTCTCGAGATCTGCTTCCTCTAACGGTGCGCAGCGCCTGGGGGTTCAATACATACCAAGTCGGCCGCAGGCTGCAGTTCCCACTTCCCACGAACTTCCTGATCCAACTTTAGTTCGGAGCGAAGGTAAGCACCCTGACCACATCCAGGATAAATGGACGCTCATGGATAAACGGACGACATCAGCTCTACAGGAAGTTAGCCCGAGGAGGGGTATTTAAGAATCGTCTTGAGTGAGGCATGCTCATCCCAAAATGGCATCATCTCTCAACAACTCATACCAACCGCTTAATATCTCCATAGTCGGCGCAGGAATCGGCGGCTTGACGGCGGCGATCGCACTCAGAAAGAATGGGCACAATGTTCAGGTCTGTCGATTCCCTCCATAGCCGCTCCTTCGTCACTGACCTGGCTTGCGCAGATATTCGAAACCGCGGAAATCAAGACAGAAATTGGTGCTGCCGTGGCGGTTCAGGCCAACTCCTTGAGAGTTCTGGACCATCTTGGAGTTTCGAAGGAGAATTTGAAGGGTGTTCCCTGGAAAGGGGTATGATGCCTATTATCTTGGTGAATTAAACTGTAACTTCATTTCAGAGTGTCGTCTTTCCCTCTGACGGCAGCGAAAAGGGAACAATCAGCTCATGGTTGATTCCTGGAATGAAAGAGAATGTATGTGATATTTTTACCTCAAAGGATGGTTCATCTAATGCCTCACAGGGATTACTCTGTCATCGGAGTGATCTGTACGAGGAACTCAAACGGCTGGCCACGGGCGAAGGCGAAGGCCCGCCCGCTATACTTCGGCTTGGAACGACCGTCGTTGCTTCCGATCCTGAGCAAGGAACTGTGACTTTGAAGGGAGGTGAAATCGTTGACGCCGACTGTATCCTCGGAGCCGACGGAATCCATGTATGCACCATGCTTTTTTATTTTTTCTCTTTTGAAAGAACTAATTGAGGTTTAGTCGGTCACTCGCTCTCAAATCCTAGGAAACACTGTGAAAGCCCAAAATTCGGGCTGGTCTTGCTTCCGCGTTATTTTTGAGGTGTCGAACCTTCTGAACACGCCCGAGCTTGAATGGCTTCATGCCGGTGTCACTGGTAGTCGCATTGTAATTGACAGGGAAGGCCCATTCCGGATGTTCTTGATCTACCCATGCCGGAATGGCGCTTTCATCAATGTTGTAGCATTTTACCCAGATTCCCCCGAGGATGACGCAGGTGAGTCTTTGGAAATCATTTTCAAGTATCATTCTCAATCCTTTCCATTAGCCTGGAAGCCCACTGCGACTCGAGAGGAATTCATCGCCAAGTTCCCCAAATTTCACCCGAAATTCCTGAGCTTCCTGGATCTGCCCATCCATGACTCGATCCACCGATGGAAATTGCGGGTATTGCCTCACTTACCAACTTGGGTCCGTGGCCGAGCGGCGCTTCTCGGAGATGCTGCACACGGCACCCTGCCTCTGCTAGGCCAAGGAGCCGGGATGGCTGTCGAGGATGGCGGTTCCCTCGGGTTACTGCTTCCGGCTGGGACTAGACGCGAAGACATTCCAGCCAGACTCGAGGCGTACCAACGTCTTCGCACGGAGCGGGGGGAATTCGTGAATACCGAATCTGTTGCGCAGTTATCGAAAGGTTTTAGCCTTGTCGAAGGTATGCAAAGCCAATATGAGTCGGGACTCCACTCATTTCTTCAACAGCTAAAGAAATTCAGTCTTACCTCCTCGAATACAACGCAATGAAAGCAGCCGAGGAATGCTATCGAGCATATTTTGGAACCAGTGGAGCCTGAATGCCGAACTGGGTGATAAAAAATCAATGCAACCTTGCTGCCGTACTGCTCTTGAATTATGTTAGGCCCTCTGTAGATCAGGATATAATTTGATTGCAATTCTCTACCTGTACCATGTATATTCGACATTCTCCAATCTGTCTTCGAATCAAACTGCGCCTGAACATTGGTCGCCAGGCAACCTAGGAAGTTTGTTCAACCTTGGTGTTGAGAATATGGTCATGTCTCTTTCGAAAGGCATGAGCACACGATTTTACCTCTAAGTTGAAAACCGTACGCGACGGAGAAAGCTTGACGCTTAATTGAATGGATGCGATGGCCTAGTAAAGGCCAGTGGATCATCTCATAGGACTCAGGAGCCGTGACACACGGGGTAAATTACTGCCGAGATACCGTCAGAGTGTCTGGTGCTCCCTCAAGCCAAAGAGAAGCTGATCTAATTATGCCGAATGAACTCTGCGATAATGCAGGAACCTGGAAATTCAGCCGCACTGGATCAAGCCGACCTGCCGAAGATATTGATCCCATCAGCGATAGGAGATGACTTAGTCAGCCTTTCCCCTTTAAGTACTTCCACCATCACTGTGCTCGCTACAGCTCTCCGCCAACTAGATACGTCGAGCAACTGGCAATGCACCCTAGTCCGTCCAATATTGCCCGGAAGCAACTCGGAATCCCGACCCCTTCGTTCGGCTAATTGAACTCGGAAACCAGTCGGTATCATTGCTCACCCACTTCATACGGCTAATCGGACTGGAAGTTCTGGGTTTGAGGCGCTGTATTCCCACTTCAGCTTCTCTCTGACCGACTCGGAAAACAGCTGGAATCACAGCTCGACTATCTTCCTCGGCTCATCGATCAAGTTGCCCCAAGTCTTGCTTTCTCACGCCCTTAATCTCCAGCATGTCTTTCTCTGAATCTCGTCAATGGTCGCTCTAGGACTCGGCACACACTGGCTGCTCGAACTCTGCTTGCTCTGACGGTCCCTGGCGCCTGGATGAATTTCAAGTCGAGCTCCCACGAACTTCTGGATCCGACTCCAGCTCGGAGCAAAGCTGTAAAGGTAAGCATCCTGACCAAAACTAGGATAAATGAAGACTCATGGATAAACGGACACAAGGGCAATGTCAGCTTTGCAAGAAGTGAGGCCGAGGAAGCGTATATAAGACTCGTGTTGAGAGAGGTATGTTCATCACAGAATGGCACCTTCTAACAACTCCTACGAACCTCTTAACATCTCTATTGTCGGCGCGGGAATTGGCGGCTTGACGGCGGCGGTCGCACTCAGAAGAAACGGGCACAATGTGCAGGTTTGTCCATTTACATCTATGGCCGCCCTTCTATCTCTCACCTGTCTTTTGCAGATATTCGAAGCCGCAGAAATAAAAACCGAAATCGGGGCAGCCGTGGCGGCTCAAACTAACTCTTTGAGAGTTCTGGATCGTCTCGGAGTGTCGAGGGGGAATTTGAAGGGTGTTCCCTGGCAAGGGGTATGATGCTGCTTTTTGTTGAAGCCAAGTCCTGAACGTCATTTCAGAGTGTCGTCTTCCCCTCTAATGGCAGCGAAGAGGGCACAACCACCTCGTGGTTAATTCTTGGTATGAAAGAGAATGTGTGTTGTCTTTGAGCGTCGATTTATACCACGACTGATAGAGTTTTTAACAGGGACTTCTCTGCCATCGGAGCGATCTGTACGAGGAACTCAAGCGACTGGCGACGGGCGAAGGCGAAGGCCCGCCCGCGATACTGCGCCTTGGAACGACAGTTGTTTCCTCCGATTCTGAAGAAGGTACTGTGACCTTGGCTGGGGGCGAAATCATTCGCGCAGACTGTATTCTTGGGGCCGACGGAATGCATGTAGGCACTCTTCCTTTTTCCCTTTGAAAGCACTGACCAGGTCTCAGTCCGTCATTCGTTCTCACATCCTAGGAAGCACTGTAAAGGCCCGAAATTCCGGCTGGTCGTGTTTCCGTGTGATATTCAAGGTGTCGAACCTCATGAACATGCCTGAGCTTGAATGGCTTCACGCCGGCGTCACCGGTAGTCGCATTGTCATCGATAGGGAAGGGCCATTCAGAATGTTCTTGATCTATCCGTTCCGGAATGGGACTCTCATCAACGTCGTTGCATTTCTACCCAGATTCGCCCGAGGATGAAGCAGGTGAGTCTTCCGGCAGGACCAATCAGTTTCCGCCTTGGATGTTCAATCCACTACCTGTAGGCTGGACGCCCATTGCGACTCGGGAGGAGTTCATCGCCAAGTTCCCCAAATTCCACCCAAAATTCATGCACTTTCTGGATCTGCCCATCCATGGCTCGATCCACCGCTGGAGGCTGCGGGTATTGCCCCACTTACCGACCTGGGTCCGTGGACGAGCGGCACTGCTCGGAGACGCCGCTCACGGCACCCTACCTCTGTTGGGTCAAGGCGCCGGGATGGCCATTGAGGACGGCGGTTCTCTAGGGTTCCTGCTTCCGGCTGGGACCAGACGCGAAGACATCCCCGCCAGACTCGAGGCATACCAACGTCTTCGGACAGAGCGGGGTGAATTTGTCAACACCGAATCTGTCGCACAGCTATCGAAAGGGTTTAACCTCGTCAAAGGTGGGCAAAGTTACCACACAGTTGGGATCTACTCACATCTTATCCAACAGCTAAAGAAATCCAGTCTTACCTCTTCGAGTACGACGCAATGGGAGCAGCAGAAAAGTGCTACCGAGATCATTTTGGAACCGGTGGAGCATGAACCCAGAGCCTGCGATGGAAATGAGCCTTCGTATTAAATAAAATAAGACCTACCGTAGACGAACATATAATTTGACAAGACCCAAAGCCGAGGCCCGAGAGTGAGCGCCTACCTTCTCTGCAGACACAGTGCGTCACGGACCAGAAATCAGTTTGTATATGAAGAGGGCATCGAAGGCGTGTTGCCCCCCTTTTACGCCGTCCGTTGTTTCCCGCCGTCGTTTTGTTCTTCACGTTTGGAAAGCCGGAGTAAGTCGGTTTCATTTTGTACAGGACCGTCTTTTGCCCGTGCTCATCCGCCACCGTTATTTTTTCCTGAATCGTCAGCGCACCGGATCTTTAAAGTGAGACCCGGCGGTCTCATATGCATCTTTTCGGCCACTTTCGCGTGGAAGTCGCATCCTTCCGCGTGGAATAGAGGTCGCCCAGACACCGATCACGATTCAGGAGACGGTGAGACTTTCTCCTCTGCAGTATAAAAGCAGGGAAGTAACACAGCACTTAAACGATCTCTGACCACCGTTAACTTCCACTCACCAACAAAATTAAACCTGATGTCCTCCTCTGCCATCGCACCTGCGCCGACCCATTTCACCGCCTTCGGTTTGCAATTTGTTCAGGTAATTTGCGCTATGCCAACCCTGCGCTCGACGCTGACCGAGACCTCAGCATATATTGCCCAACTCCGTCCGAGTCTAAACCCTCCTGCCGCCAAGTGGTCCTTCCCTCACCGAGAGCGAAGCACACACCCTCATCCAATCCGGATTATACCCGGGCGTCGTGTTGCCACCCGCCGCTCGCCCCCCGATGCCGCGGTCCGAGATCGACCGCCTCGCGCATAAAATCGGGCGCGAGAACACACTGCAGCGCACACTGCACCCCATCGCCCCGGACACTCTGAAATCTCTCATCCACTCGAAATCACCCATGTTTTTCCGTGACTCGGTGCGCCATTTAACCCGCGTGGAGCCCGAGGCGGAAGATATCTCTATCCTTACTGCTTGTTCTGCTATTGAAAACCTTTGGTTCGGGGGGCTCCCGTCATTCAACATACCGGCGGTTAACCTTTCATTGCAAAGGCTTCACTGCGCTTTGCGCGTCTTGGATCCCATTGACTTCACGCATCAGTTTTTTCGCCTCGATCACCCATCTCGAGATATTTGATATCCTGAACAATCTCAACCCCGACGATTGGCCCGCATTGACGCGTCTTCCGCATCTAACCAATCTCGCGTTCAACTCTGGGAACTACCTGGAGATGTGCCTCCGTTTCCTATCAACACGGGAAGCACTGGAAGCGCTGGTCGTTTTACTCCAGTAAAACATTGGTAAAAAGTTCTTGGAACGATACGGCGTTCCCCAGCTCGCTCTGGAACTGCGAATCGTTGTTATCGTTTGTTCCGACTACCACGAGGACCGGGTCTAGGGCGTGATACAACGCCGCGACTATTGGTCTTAGGCGGAGGATTTCATCACGAAGCACAAGTCCCGGGAAATTGACCGTGAGTTGTCGGGCCTAATTCGTGCACAGGATTGATGTTTTATCTTGCAGCTCTCAAGTATTGCATCCCAGAACCCGACGAGGACGACTATGGGCAGGAAGACTCGGAAGATGAAATTGACGAAGACGATGGGGACGACTCGCCCTCCAGCCTTTTCCACGATGCCGGCCGCCTTCAGCCCCACCTCCCCAGCTGCCTCCCCTGTCCAGTGTGACCACCACCATAACCTCCACCTCTACAGCCTCTTCTGTGACATCGGCCACCTTGAGCGCTGTCTCTCCAGCCACCTGCCTCTCCAGCGCAGGCACGATGCCCTTCGGATCACAGCTCGCAGTAAACAATGAATTCAATTTCGTCGTGCGCATGGATTTCGGCCTCACGCTCATGGCCTTATTCCCGTCCTCCACCTCCACCTCCACCTCCCAGCTCGGCCTCAGCACTGACGAACTCACCAATGACGGCGTGACTGTGCGTATCAACACTTCAAATCGGGAGGACTTTGCCTTTGACGGAGGCTTCGACGGCGGCAGCAGGGTCGCCGGCGACCCCTCCCCCCTCATTTGCCTACAACCCGATGGGCAGCGCACCTTCCGCACAGGTGAACGCCGGAACGGCGGGGGTACATAGGCGCCACCGACAATGTATTCCCCGGCGCGTTTATACCCGCCGTTGCACGCGCTGCCCCAACTGCTTCAGCTCCCGGGGCATTCATGTCAGTCTTCTCTGTGGCCACCAACACCGTGATGCAAAAAAGGAAGAGGGCGGAGGGGGATGGGGTCGAGAAGCCGGCACGCAAGGTGCGCGCCAGGAGGAGCTAGGACACCATTGCGGACGCCGACACGTCCCCCAAGCACCATTTGGAGCGTGCCCCGGAGGCCGCGCCACCGCCCTGAATTGTGCACGCTCACCCTGTCCGCTGCCTCCACGCTATAAATGTGACACTGCCAACCGTTACTTATGGTATTCTAAGATACACGGAAAGTATTGTAGGTTAACTAGAGATTATCTTTACTTATATATGAAGCCCTGGCATGTGGGAATATACTCCAATTTCTTCGCGATTTTACCGGTATTTTCGTGGCCAAAACGCGTTAGTTGGGCGGGGCGGGGACGGGGATTTGATGGGAGTGATGGCAAGTGTCGGGCACGGCGGGAAGCGACGTCGCCGGCGATGTTTGATGGCAACGAGAAGGGATTGATGGCAGGGCGGGTGCCCCGCCCGCCGTAGTACCTAGCCGAGGATAAGCGGGGAGGAAATAGGGCGTATTTAAAGCGCCCACCCGCGATGGCTCTAAGTAAAGCCCGCTAGTTAGTCGGGGATACCATATGTATCTCCCGAAAATATACAAGACGTGCCTGCGCTTCGCTCCGGCGCTAATTCACATATTTTCGTGACGGGAAATGTATTAAGCGCCGACTCGTACTGAACTAAGGATCATATTCCCCTTAGGAAGTTCAGAGTGCGAGTTGCAGTAAGCACTCATTTGAAAAGAAAAGCAGAAAGTAAACACACAACAATCCACTGCCATGGTCTCGGCGTATGGAGAAATATCGAGTCTGTTTAACACGCTCGCTCGATTGGCTAGTCATGATTTATTTGAATGAAGACATACCGAATCTCCATCTCAAAAGACCGGGGTTTCGTGTGAATATTGATGGAACTCTGGAGTGAACGAAGCAAGCGCGGCCTTGAACGTACCGAAAAGCAGATCTCAAATCCTCGGACCTCCAAGCCATAAGACAGACAGATCCTTTGAGAGCAACTTGCATTTATAAAAACATTGATCCCCAAACCGATGACACAATGGAGTAAACTTGCGCGAATGAATGAGATAGTTTGGCAGTTTGATATTAGGTATTGGACAACAGAGAACGGCAGCTTGAGTATCCAGCTTCCTTTAATTGCTGTGCATTCTTGAATTTGGAGACAGTTCAAGAGAGCATGTTTGACGTTCGAGAGCAGATAACAACTGGCGAGATCAGGTTGCTTTGAACAGGAAGGCATGTGGCACCGGCAGGCCAGGGTGGAAGGCGGAAGAAAGAGAGAAGCAAAGAGCCTGGCCTTTTATGTAAAAAATGTCAACGTGGCCACAGCGTGAAGCTCCGAATCCTGTGGGCTCACGAGATGTGCCTCCACCGCTGAAACCCCCGATTCAGGTTTAAGTGCGCAGTTCAAGTGCTGTGCTCTGAGCATCAGTGGGATTGATCACACAAATCTGGTTAGCCGAATCTGACGCCGTTGACAGACTTGATTGGACAAAGGCCCAGTACTCCCAACCAGTCCGAATTCGTGTCTGATTGATTCCATGGAGATCTGAAAAAAGCGTGGTTATCCTGCGGTGCAGTGGGATTTGGGTCCGGATCCGGTGTTCTCTGGGTGACTGTCAATTCACGAGCCCCGTCTCAATGGCTACTCTGTCCCAATTGGGGTTGGGTTTGACAGTTCGCAGTTCTTCCGGAGCTCGGAAATGAAGTGCGTAGTTTGTCATGGGGCAGGAAGTGTGAAGAAATACCGTGGACCTATGGAGTAAAAGTGTAAGAACAACAGACGAACCTTAAATGGGTGTGAATATATGGGGAAATAGCACAGGTTTCGCAGGATTTCGTTAAAGAACGGTTAATAGGTACTAGTATGTAAAGTAAAGGCAGCAGGCACAGTCTAAACCGAAAGGAGAACATATCTCTCAGCGTGCGCAGGTATGTACGTACTGTACTATTTCAATCAATCCGTCAGTTACACGTATGACCAATTACGGTCAGTCGGAATTTTTTTACTCACACCTACGAATTTCGACCACAGATAACTTGACATTCGTTACACTGGGTTGCCGGGGGGAAAGTGGTCAATCGGCGATTTTACTTATGCGTTACAAACACCGGAACGTTTTCCCTGCATTACGCGTCACGTCAAACCAATTTCGTCGTCGTCAGGGTTATTGAATTGAACGTAATAGTACGTCGGAACGAGCCGGGCTCATCATCGTGCACTGGAAACCTTCGGCCCCATGGACAAAACAGCCTTTCGACTCTCTCAACCCTTCACACCATGGCCATTTCCTCATCGTTCTCCCTACAGGCCAGATCCAAATTTTCCGCCAAACTTTCTGCGTACGCGACTTTTCTCGCCCTTTCGAAAATTCAACTTCATTGACTCTGTGTACATCCACTATTAGAAGCGTCTTGAGCCTGGGATTGGGGATACTGGGGCTCATCTTTGCGTGCATTGTTCTCTGCGCATACGGATACGCGGCATGGCATCCTGTTTCCAGAAGGCACATGAACCGAGTCAGTTTGAGGCTACTGGCCTATGCTCTTGTCGCCAAGTATATTCGCCCTCTTTGCTTGCATTTACTGTTCGTCTCAACGGTCGTTTTTTAAGTCTCATTTTTGGCATCGCCAACATTATTCAAAACACAGTTCAGTCTTCGAGCGCATACCCTAGCGGCTGGTGTAGCTATTTGGTCTGGATGACTCAGGTGCGCTAGTAGCAGGGTCTTTGTTTTCTATCCTGCTAACCTATGAACCTAGTTATCTCTTATCTTCTCCGCCGCAATGTTTTTCAGCGTGGCTTTCAATCTACAGTACGCCATTTCGTCTGATTCTACCAGGTGGTGGGCACCTGGCAGCGGCGGATGAAAACTTATTCAGACTCGTTCTCGTCCACCACCTCAATGGCCAAAGAATGGAAAGGTATTATATTATCGGCGCAACTGCCTTCACGCTCGCATCTACCGTGCCTCCCTATGCCGCGGGTCAATTTGGGTGCGTCCTCCCTCTCTTCTCAATTCCCGCCTGTTAGTCCGTTTTTTGTACTCACTTTTCTCTTTTTCTCCTCTCGTCTTCTACTTTGTGCCTTTCCAGATGGAGTGAGAACGCCCGCTCCTGCTGGTATTGCAACCCCGACCCGGAAAAAGTGAAGCAATGGATCCTGGGCACTGACACCGCCCCTATGATCACTCTCGCAGTCGGTGAGCTTATCGCGTTTGTGATGATACTGGGGTATTTCGTGAGTTATGAGGTGAGTTTGATTTTTCCTTTCTGTCTCCAACTTTAAGCTCCTCACTCACTGATGCATGTCTTATTTCCAGCTATTCTGGCGGCAAACCCGTGTCGACTCGGACGGGACGTATTTCGAAGACATACCGACGCCTAGATCACCGATTGTGATGTATAAGAATATTATTCTGAGGATCGGTACATTTCTTCGCTCCTTCATACTTTATACTTTCTATTCCGTATTCAATTCCCTCTACACAACAGGCCTCTACCCGCTCGTATCCTGCCTCATCAACATCCCCGCCAGTATCCTCGATATTAGAGTCACCATCTCGCCGGACTTTGTAAGCCTGCATTTATCGTTTATCGTTATTCATCATCCTTCTTTCTCCTTTACTGTCTTCATTTATTTAATTTAACCTTTTGTTCTGTTTTTCTCAACCAGACATACGCTGAGGGTCTTGCGGGTACGTCCTTTCTTCTGTTCCTTTCTGCCCTCGTTTTGCTCAGTTACAGCCACGATCTCAGACACTGGACTTTTATCTTGCCGCGTACTTGTGTATAGCTTGCTGGCGCTCGCGGATCCGGTACGACGATCCCTTCTTTGTGGCTTGTTCTACTCTGCTTAACTTCGCTGTATATTTCAAGTCATTCATCCGCGCGATCCAAGAAATCCGACACTCGCGGATTCCTGATAATGACGAGAGATTTGCGGCGTCCATGGCTGCCGAGCGGGCCATTCCTATTGGCGGGCAGATACATCAGGGCGATAATGGGGCTGACGATGCAGAATTACCTCTGGGTGACATGCATTTTCAATTGTCGAAACTCGAACGGGGAAAACATATAGAGGGTCGCGATCTGGACGGTGCTATCGAGGATGAACTAGAGTTTACGCGGCAGATTTGATGAGGAAGAGGAAGAGGAAGATGTGCAATTTGAATTATCATAAAATGAGAAACAGGAATTTCATAACTACTAGTAATTACTACTTCAAGGTGTATGAGTGAGATTTCGGTGGAAAATTCGGTACAATCCTTCGCCAGACTTCGACCATCTCATCCCAAGATTTCTATAGCTTCTTTGGACTTAGAAAGCCGTCCGTTCTGTACACCCATGCCGGTTGGTTGTCATTAATCAATGTTCTCCCGTTACTATTTTAGTCCCCCATGTGTCGACGGTTGTGATAGCATGCCATAACTGTCTATCCTCTGGCCAGATTGCTCTCGGCAGCTGGATTTAAGCACATTGATGTTTTCTCAAGACTCTGAAATACTTTCAGTTTTTTTGGACTCCAATTGTAGAAGATATGAATGTTCCGATGTTGGAACCAGAATTGGAATCGGATTTGGCGGGTGTTTTGGCGTGTGGCGAAATGTGGCAAAATCCTTCTTTTCATTTCTTTTGTACACTCCCCGCGGACCCCCCTTGACGCTCGCCGCTGGGCCCACTGCGTGGAGCAACCGCTCGCCGTGAAGGCCCACTGCGTGGAGCTTGAGAAATGATTTTCAAGGTGTTTATCCTCAAGTCGAAGCTTATTCTGAGTTGTGAGCGGAATCTGAAATCTTTTGATATGCCAATCAGCCGAGTCTCACTTACAGGCGCGAGTCCCACTGACAATGTTTAGCCGAGGGCTCGAGTCCCACTGTCGAGCGCTAGCCGTGCATTAAGCGAGTCCCACTGGCCATAAGTCCCACTCTTCTCATCATTCCTCAGTTTGCATGCGTGCCTGCAGGGACTGTCGAGATGGCGCATTCGGGGATATTTTGGTCAGCAGGGAGTTATGGTCGATAGCGAGGAATCACGTCGATTACCCACGAAGTTTTAGCCTGTTGTGGCCACAACAAGTCGGAGAGATTCTCTGATGCTTAGCCTTTCCGCCCCCCTGTAGTAGTGCGTGTGTTCTATAGGGGTTTCAGAATTAAAATTTTCGGTCCAACTTTTGTCCCAACTTTGTCTCCAACTTCGCCTCAACTTGATGAAAGTTGAGGCAGAAGTTGGGGCCTTGTTCGTGAAACACCTAGGCCGACGTTTGCCGTGCCAACTTCGAAAATCGGGTTTTGCGTATCACAAAAGACGTGATACAGGCCCGACAACCGGATTAGCCTAAGTTGGGCGAAAAGTTGGAGCACAAAGTTGGACGAAAAGTTGGATGTCAAGTCGGGCCCTTGTGCCCGATTTGCAGTCCAACTCTGATTTTGTGGTCTAACTTTTGCTCCAACTTTCATAAAGTTGAGACGCGAGTTGGAGCAGAAGTTGGGCCCGAATTTTCAATTCTGAAACCCCCTTATGTAAAGATCAGTAGCTTTAAGTCCACAAGGAGTTACCCAAGCTTTGTAGTAAACTGATTGTTCCAACTGTGGGACCATGTCAGTATAATATACAAGACAGAACCTCCGCTTCGCTCCGGTTTAATGCCATCGGAAGTTGAGTTTCAAACAGCATCAACTTCAAGTGCCAATGGGTCGCGTACAGAATATCGCCGAGTAAATTAGTGACAACGAACAGTAGCGAGTGAGCGGGCAGGAAGATTGAGCGTAACACACCCTTTGTCGACGAAATCAGGACCTAACCGAGATTTGCTTGGGAATCGCCAGCCGAAGGGAATTCAGCAATGCAGGTAAGGTCTGTTGTGCACAACTCAAGAAACCCTGGAGGAAAGAAACCACCAGAGGGTGATGCATGCAAGGAATTACTGCGATGCGCCAGCAAAAGCGCAAGTCAAACAAAAGGAAATACATGCTGAAATCGGCCATGCGCCTGTGGAGGCAGTGCATGAAAGCGCGAGGAGAGAAGGACAACGTAGGGAGGATGGAGTGACTGAATTTATTCATTCATGGGGAAGGGTAGGGAATCGGAGGACGAAGTTCGGGTATGTATATTGATTAGAAAAGTGGAGAGGAGAACGAAGCTCACTCAACGTTCCTGACGCTACACCTGTGAAATTAAAAGTACGGCACTTCGCTCACAGGGATCTTAACCTTCTTTCATTTACTTTTGGCCGGACCCAGGCAAAGACGTTCGAGACGGCACTGCGAGGGTTGGACAGTATTTCATCCGGAGGAAATGAAACAAACGGGAGAAAAGTGCGGGACAGATGCAGGGGCCCATGCCTCATGCTTATGTGGGACACCCCCTGTGCTTTGCGTTAAGCCAGTCCAGAGTGTGCGCGTTCTTGGCACCCGATTCGGACTCCAGAAAGCGGACTCCCCACTCTCTTCCGCATCCCTTTACGAAGAAAATAACAGGGCCATCCCAGACCACAGAAGTGAAACCACTCACGCAACCGTATCTCCCCTCCCCAACGGCTTCAAGCCCCAGTTCGCCTGCACGGTGCTGAGCATGGAGTAGAGCCGCTACTAGAGCGTATTGTCTGTCATGCCGCGGAGGTTGAGCGGGATACTGCCACCTGTGAATGTGTCAGTTAATCTTGGTTTCTCCTGATGATGACACTCGACACCAAATGTGATTGGAGAAGAGAGGAGAAGCAACAACAGAATCACCTCAGGCTACCCTTTTTGGGTACCCATAGGGTCAAATCTTTTCCTAGAGTTAAATGACCCTAGCGGTACCTAATTTCATAGGGTGCCCCTAGAGTGTAGCACGAATATACATTCACAAATATGAATATTCATCGAAGTGGGAGAAATGATATTCGCATTCGGACGAGTATTGATGGCGAATATTCGTGGATTAGTAAGCTGTATTCACGAATACTTGTGAGTGACAACTATTCACATTCAGCGAGTTTGAATACTCGTTAGTTGCGATTTATTCATGAATAGTATTTATATAAAGTTCAATTTCAGCTACTGAACTACGACCTGTTGTCTTCAACAACAATAACTTTAGATGATCCCTGTGCCTCAGGTGAAGCTGGTGCTCTCTGCTTCTTTTTGTGTGTCCAACCCTCAACAAGCTGGCTTTCGAACTCGTCAACTGCAATGAGGTCCGGGTCACTTGCCCACTGCCCAACCATCACAGCGGAATGGGCAGATTTCTCCGACAGCTGGTTGCGGAGTTTCATTATTGTCCCTCCTGAGAAGGAGAAAAGCTGTTCAGCGTTGACAGAGGTTGCTATAAATGGAATCAGTATCACAAACTCGGGATGCAAAACAAAAATGTATTACACCTGGGGCAGACAAGTAATTGAGACATATTTGAGTGAATGTCTCCGCTTATGTGGTGCTTTGCCACGACAACGAGACGATGCACGAGAGACATTGCTACTGGGAACCTGTGAAGCACTGTCGGCTGGTGCAATAGACTCCCTGTTGTTGTCAGATCGTGGGAATGATGGAGGCTCCAGAGCAGATGGAGGATGAGAGCCTCCAGCCTTCCTCCGATTCCTCGAAGAGAGGCCATCGGGGTGTTTAGTTGTTGAGCCCCACAAGTGCAGGTTAAATGAGAGTACCAAAACTCTGAAGAATATTAGCTCCTCACTGATGCAAGTGTTCGGAAACTCAGAGGAAAATCAGCTGCTCATCATGGTCAGCATTCAGAAACTCCAAAGATAATCAGGTCCTCTTGACAGAAGCCAGCTGCAGCATGGAAAGAAGACAGTAGCTTACTTCATGATCCATTACTTCCAGCTTCAGCATCGTATACTTCCAATTTGACAGATTGGCAGATAGACATTGTTGAAACGGACAGATGACTCGGGAATCTGCCAAGATACCGTTGGTTCTCTCTGATCCGAGGTTGCTCTATTCCACGGTGATTAACCCAGGATTACCTGACAAATATTCGCGAATATCAACTTCCCCGAAGCCTGATATTCGCATTCATACGAATAGCACTGCCACCCCAATTTATGAATACGAATATTCGCAATTCGCGAATGGACAGGCACAAATATTTGTGATATTTGATCCTCTTGCTACACTCTAGGTGCCCCACTCCTGGTGGGGCAGCCTACATTTGGGGTGGGGCAGCCCACATTTTGCAAAAACTGGATGTGGGCCTCCCCACACTTCTTTCAAGTGGGGAGCCCCTCCCACCGCAGATGGAACCGAAGAATTTGTGGGGTACCCCACTGCCCCACTTGTGAGTAGGACCCCTGATACCAGTCCCGCCAGAAAAAAGTTTTTTGGGCTCATTTGTGGGCCATTTTGCACTGTCCACAGTGATCCTGAAAGCTGCCTTTTGAGCTATTATTCTAGCTAGAAATCATGTATGCACCTGCACCTATTCCACATGCCCATGTGCACCCCCTTTTATTCACCGTGCTTGCACCTGCACCCTGCCAACCACCCCCCTCACTCCCCTTTTATTCTGTACACTTACACCTGCTCTACACGCAGCCACCCACCACCCGCATCCATTCTATGTGCCTGCCACCCACACCCATTCTATGTGCCTGCCACCCGCACCCATTCCATGTTCCTGCCACCTGCACCCATTCCATGCCTCCCACCTGTGCCATTCCACACACCTGCCCACATCACACCCATTCCGCTTGCCTGCCACCTGCACCCCTTTTATTCTGCCTGCCTGCACCCACACCTCTTTAATTCAGCTGCCTATACCTGCACCCCTTTTATTCTGCATGCTGTGAGGTTTCCGAGCGTGCTACACACCGCTCGTCGCCTCATGGCCCCTGCAGACCATCTGCACCATGACAGAATGAGCTTCGATATATGCGATGCATCTTCCCAAATGGGATTCTACGTTACTGGAAGCAGCTTCTGAGTGAGACCAATGCTCTCCCCACCATTCACATTGTCTCCTCTGCCACTCGAACTCACTCCCGCACCATCATCAGCCGGATACAACCACCCCAGGACCGGACTCTCGACTCCTTCCTACAACACGTGGGTGACCCTCTGTATAAGCATCTCCGATGAGACCGGCGCTCCCCTTACCACACAGATCCCGCTGTCACTACTCGGCATCCAGTAATTGTCGACAGGATATGACCGGTCCCCTCCCGTGGCACGACACATAGACGACCTCCCCTATTCTCTGTTTTCAGATGATCTTTCGCACTGGACAGACCTACCCTGTGCCTGACACCAACCCATCGGATGAGGCAGAGGGTATCCCGACACCACCCGTCCCCCCCTTCACACGACACATTGACTAGCTGAGGGAGACCATCCATCTCTCCTCCTTCCTGAATGCTCGAGCACCTACCAATGCAACCACCAGGCCATGCCTGAAGCTCTGAACATATTCAGAGGTCGTTCGGCCTTGCTGTGCCTTGCATGCACCCAAAGATGATTGGTCTCCTCAGCAGAGGTGCCCGTTCTCCTGCCATATATGCACCCCGAAATGCCTCGTGACGTCCCCTGCCCCCTGGAAACACCTGCGACCTGCATGGCACCTCTGGAAATGTGGGAAGTCGTTGAGGAGGTATAAAAGGGAGCACATTTAGTAGGAGTAGTCAGTACCTTCCGGCCGGCAGAAGTAGCTTCCGGGGTGTTTCCCCCCACTTACTGTACCACTCTCACTCAATCTAAAGGGGTACTCCCAGCCTTCCCCAACCTCGTACCTCTCGTGCACCCTTCTCCTCGTCCCACAGCTGGAGACAGGCCTGGAGACAGGCCACACTTCTTACATTCACTCATTCATTGACGTCTCACCTCCCACACCTCAATCAGCAGGGTCTCTCCTCACCGGACCCGGTGCCACATTAACCAGGCTTCCTCGATTAGGATCACCATTCTCGTGAGCACTGCTCTGTAGAAGACAGGCCTGGAGGGAAGCCACCACATTCAAATCGCCATCTGTAGCCAACGAGACCAACTGTCTTGCTGTCGACCGAACAACGTCGGTGCCACCGTCTGTGTGACACTCATCGCATCTCCAGTGTCAGTTCAAAGGGGGAAGAGCACACCAAGGAAAGCAGACAGGGCAACACATTTAGGGTTCCAGTACACTTGTACGGGGAACCAGGTCTAGTAATTCACATCTCCTCTATCGTTTTCACTGACAACAGGTCCGCCACACTCGTCCACACTTAGGAGACGAACGGTCTCCATGAATCACCTTTCACACACACATACACCCACTGCTTACACAAGGCCGATTCACGCACTGACCTTCCCCCCTATCATTTGACTATACTTTCCCCTCTAGAGGACAAATATAGTCAAATTCGAATCACACGCTTTTCGATACCGATACCGCGGTCCTTATCACAACGCCTACACCCACTTGAACATTGCAAAACACTTACTCAGATTACAATACACTTTTAAATTGTGGCTACTCCACTTTTCCTGTGGGCTCCCACACTTTCTTTTTTCTTATGGTGGGGCACCCCACCTACTGTCATGGGCTACCCCACTTTTCCTGTGGGCCGCCCAATTGTCCCATTTCTTATGGTGGGCCACCCCACCTACTGTGTATACAGCGGTGGGCTGGGGAGCCCCACCTCACTTATTCCTACTGGGGGGCTGCCCCACTCCTACAGTGGGCAGCCCCACCATTAGTGAATCCCCACGTTTTGCCAAAAAAGGATATTTCCTACATCAACTCTGGCCTGGCTCATAATTCAACTGTTTTGGATGATCTAACTATATGGGGGTGCTATTCTAAGTCCTTTGAAGGTGACCAGGCAAAATTAGAGGCTATTATAGTGCATTAATAGGTGAGACTAGCAAACCTTCCCTTTTTGGACACTGCCACCTTTCACCCAAAAAGGGAATTTCCTACATCAGTCCTTCACTGGCAATTCAACTATTTTGGATCATTTAACTGTATAGGAACATTATTCTAAGTTCCTGGAAGGTGACTGGCCAAATTAGAGCCCAGTATAGTGGAATAATAGGGTGAAAATAGCGAACCTTCCCATTTGGGGCACTAACACCTTTTGCCCAAAAAGGAAATTTCTTACATCCACCCTTCCCTGGCTCATAATTCAACTGTTTGGGATGATCTAACCATATAGATGTTATTCTAGATTCATTGAAGCTGACTGGGCCAAATTAGATAATAATAAGGTGAAAATAGCGAATTTGATAAATTGTGTTCCTGGCTATAATACCTTGGGTAAATATAATGGTTCCCACTGGTTGGGAGATTCAAGATTTTCAGCACAATTTATAGTGAAAAATGTTGTTTGTTTTTTAGACATTTTTCACCGAAAAAGGTAGTGAAAAACTCAAAACATTTTCACTATTTTGTGGGTTCGAGGTGAAAAATTCAAAAGAAAGCTCAAAAGAGGTGAAAAAAATTTGAATTTTTCACTACTTTTTTCAGTGAAAAATGTCTGAAAAACAAACAACATTTTTCACCAGGGGGCGACCACTAAAATTAACGCTACATTCAAGTCCTACTATGTTCTATTATTTGGTTTTTGATGGCACGCCACCGGCACATCAACTGATCAATGCCATCAATTCACGTATGCGCTAACGTGGGGACGCGTTGTTGAACGCGTTTGAATGTACATGTATTGGTACTGAGCTGTGTAGCCTACATAACTGCCTTCAGGTTCAATTGGACACTCAGAAATCATATGAATATGAAGTCAGTAGATAGCAACTAGTAAAAACAGTCAGAATGAATGTAATTAACCAATAATTAAATTAACTCCTGATGGATGCGCCTTGGAACCTTTTTGTGTCATGTCTGTCTGATTCCGAAAAATCAGATCCAGAAGAATGATTATCTCTTCTCCGTTGTCTCGCAAATCATCTGATCCTGGCAACATATCAATTGCATCACTGTCCGGAATTCGGTATTGTCGTCTCCAGTCTGCGGTCTGAGCGGCACTAATTCCCAGGGCATCTTCTTCAGACTTTCGAATAAATAGTTCCTTCATAAATTCGGTTGGAATTGATGGTAGGATGTTGTTGGCCAATGAATGTTCAACAACAATATGATGCATTGCATTATATTTCCAGATGGTCTGGGGTTCACCGGAAATTTGATTGGGAGGGCATAATGCACAGTGGATTGGGACATTGGTGGATGGAGAGGACTTTGCTGGAATCTTGGCTGCCTTATAGTTCATTCCTGCATAGTGGTAGCAGCAACTTGACTTGATTGATACAGGTTTCTTTGGGTGCTCCGGATTCAAAAGCTGTGTGAAACATCCATCCAGCCCACAAAAACCACAGGGTTCTGAGCCAATAGGATTATTGAGCCTCTCCTCCTGGACACTGCGAAGAGACAACAGTATATGCATGGCTACATGATGCCGCATTACATTGAGTTTTTGTTGCTTGCCGCAAACAAGACAGGGAATTTTATCTTTTGCATGGAGCTTAGACCTAGTTAAATGTTTGGGGACATTCTTGACAACCAGAAAAGGTTCACCTGAAAATATTCAGAGTCCTGTCCAACAAAATTGAGTACTTGACTCACCAAGAGCATCACAATATGGAAGGAAAGCCGGGTTCACAACCTGTGGTAGTTGTGCAACATTGGCAGCTATATCCTTTTCGAGGGGTTTGAGTGATAGCCAGGCAGTCTCCAGGATTTCCGTGAGCTGGTCAGTGGGGATTGTCCAAGTTGGAATATGATTTGCTGCATCTGAGGCAGCAGGCTTTGAAACTGAGGGATCCAGTGGATGTATAAAGAGCCCCGGAATATCCAGGACAAACAGTTGCCGGGTTTCACGTTCCTCCTTTGCATTTACATCAAGACACACATAGTTCCCTGTCCATTCCCAAAAGTTGGCTGGTGGCGAGTCATCTCCTTCGATTCGTGGATTGCACATTTCAATAACCTGACCAACAACTCTGGCTTTATAGGCTGGATTCTGAAGGTCGGACAATGATACTGCTGTTTGAATGGATGTGTCTGCACCCACCCGGAATCCTTTGGCCATGACAATTCCCAGGCAGATTTTTCCGTCTGTATGTAACAATGTTGCAACCAGATCTCCTGACTTGAGAAGATTATCGTCATCCAGATCTGCTGGATCGACGGCTTCACTTTTTCTGCTCTGTAGATCTTCTAGGGCAACACCACGGACCCGGAGTGTCCGCATAGTTGCTTTCTTAGACCGGTTGGAGCTAAGTGTTGCAACAAGGGAGGATTTCAGGTACTTCTTGCCTTCAGCCTCCAAGACCTTGGAGAATGCGACAGGGACAGTGTCCTTTCTTGAATCATCAAGAGGCTCATCTGGAAAGAATTGATCAAGATCCATTCCAAGAGGCATATCCTGGTAATCTTGATCCGATAAAGCGGTCTGGAGTGATGGAATTTCCTCTGGGGACAATAATCCATGCCTAACACTGTGATCATCTAATTGTGTTTCAGGATTTCCTGGGAACAACTCGGTTTCATTTTCCTCCTCAGATCGCTTGTCTTCATGCTTCTGATCTAGACCAACATATTTTCCCATTGGCCGTAGAAGGTCAAATCCATCCTTGGAAAAGCGTTGACTAAAATCGACTCGGCCAGATGGACCAAAGTGTTCCTGAAGAAGAGCATTCGCAGTAATTTCTCCTGCCTTCCACCTCTGCGCAATATCAACGCCACCGACACGGGTATTGCCTACCCATGACTTGGGATTTATATGGTCAACACCAAGGGCCCCACTCAAGCTAAGTCGACGATGACCTCGATCAAGATCAGGGTTCCTTTGGAAAGCAGCATGAATCAATGCACTAACACTGAGTTTCCCAGCAAGTTGCTCAATATCGAAGTTTCGTGCATGGTCTTGGGTTCGTACATCTGCGAAAACTCCTTCCAGACGATCTGTTCCATCCAGTATGATGTAGAATTTCAAGTTCGGGTTGATAATCTGCATCCTTGCTATAGTGAAGATAATATTTTTGACAACTGCCTGGGAATCCGAGTACAGTGGGCCAGTCAAACAGAATGAACCATGTCTGATCTCGAGAGCAGCTGCAAGAAAAGCATATGTGGACAAAGATTCAACCTGTTGAGAGAGGTCCATCTCAACAGTGATAAATGGCAAGACAAAGTAACCAAGGACTGTGGAGAAGAAGTTGATGGTTTTTCTCATCTGAAAGTCAAAAGGATTGGAAGGCAGTAGAAGAGATCTGAGTTTGTCTAACTGTTGCACCAGTGAAACAGCCTTTGGGACATTTTGCTTGTCAGCAGGATCAAGTAATAGTCTAGCTTGAGCCAATGTCATGTCGGGCAGAGCAGCTAGATGTTTCACAACATCGTCTGGTCGAATGTTGGTTTGTCCAACCATAATCCCAGAGAAATTTCTAAGCAGTGTGGCATCGCCTAATGAAAGTAATTAATAGAGCCCTTACAAGTTAAAGCCTTCTTACGTTTGAATATATGTTTCGGATCACCCGTTGAGAGCTGTCCATCTTCGGATGTAAAACAATTTAGACCCAATAATGAGTGCACAATTTTTCCGAGTGGTGATTGTCGGTCCACCTCCTTAGCCATGCATATAATATGTTTGGCAAGACGATACACAGCATCTCCATCGCTTCCCAGAGCCCAGATCGGACCATGCAATATTTCACCCTGTGGGTGAGTTTTCCAGATCTCCGGGAGTTGTTTTATCCACTGAGCAAGTTCTGGACCCTTCTCTGTTTTATCTGATGGAGATACAACAATTGGAACAGGTGAATAGTGCTTATTCTGTGCATAAGGAGCAACAGTGTAAGGGCAACCTTAAGCTCGGCGCAGGGTGCGGAAACTAGCGGGGGAATCCGAAGTATAAATATGGGTACTAAATACAGGAGCGGGAATACTACGCACCTAGCGGGGGAATCCGAAGAGAAGAAAGGATGAGGATTCCCACGCTAGGCGAAACCTTATATACGAATCAGTAACTACCCAGTAGCACGTGTCCGGAGGTATCTACAATGATCATGGGCTTGGTCGCATAGCACGTGCCAACGAGAACGGGCGAGCGGAAAGTCGGGGGCATTAGCCGGAGCGATGTGGCAGGGTTGGACAGCCGAGGTGTGGAACTTCACCACATGGACGGCTGGAAGACCACTGTACAAGTGGGGGTATTTTCGGCTTTTTATTCATTCTACACCTTCCTATCCATTGTTTCCTCACCTTACATGCATGCCCCCATTTTACTACTCATTTGAACATACTGATTACATTTATTTTTCCATTGTTTTACGCAGATTTCGGTTCATTCGCACCAGGCGCCTATCGGACTTAGTGTTCGTAAATAGGTGTTTCGGGCTCGACGTGCTCAGGGCAAAAATCCGGAAAGGCGCGGCAAACACCAAGGCAAGCCCCAGGCGAATACTGGGCATTCATTTTCCATTATTTCTTCGACATCTCCGAGCTGCGAGCTCGGACGTCTTGCTTCGTAGATGGTTTTAGGGGTCAAGAACATTTTTTTTACTTTCCTAAATTTATTTAGTGATTCGTTGACGGCGGGTGAGATGAAGGGTTGGTTCTTTAACCCTCGGTTCGTAGGTCGCGCGTCGGAGAGTGCCGTCGGGGCCGGCACTGGGACTGTTGGCGGGCAGTCCCCTAGCTCTGTATGCAGTTAGCGGCCGAGCCATTGCATTTTTAGCATGCCGTGGGTGACGGGACTAACCTGGAGTCGAATCTGTCGGCTTTTGCCTTGACATGGGCCTAGTATACATATTTTTATTAGTAGTGCAGCCCCGGCGGTCTTTGAGAACGGACGCGCCGGGTGATCGATTATGTAAACTTTGTTTGGATGTAAATAAAACACCTCGTTGCTTGCTCTTAACCGCCACACGGGCACTCGTCAGAGCTTCACCTTGCGTCAAAACTCGACAACCTCGCTTCCAAACGTTTCCCCAAACCTCTCTGGCTTACCTAGGCTGGAACCCCGACCTCATTCGGCTAGATTCGCACTAGCTGTCAAGACTATTCCTGTCGTGCTTTGCGCAGACGTCAATCTCGTGCTTCGCGCAGAGAATCCGATCTTCTTCGAATCTATTCCGCAAACCATCGTCGAATTTCGACCCGGGTATAGAACGCTTACGTTCTAGACCCTCCACCTTTACATTACCCGCGCCTGAGTTTTGCCTACAAAACTACAGACGTATAACATTACCTTTCCGGTACAAATTCCTTTCACCCCGTATACCTACCACATACGTCTTGTTCCCCTTTAGAGGCTCTTCTAGACCTCTTCATCACTTTACAGTCCTACATTTCATTACCACTTCGCTTCCCCACTTCGAACCGCACACCGGGTCTATTACCCTTCCACAGCGAAGGCCGGGCCGGAAACCGGAATGGAAGCCGGAAAGATAGCCGGAAAGATAGCCGGAAAGGCCGGAAGAGCGGGGGTTCCCCTGACAAACAGCAACAACGGTTGCATCACTGCCAAAGCACACTTTTCCTGGATCTTTTGGATCTTTAACAAGTGCCTGGCAAACATTTTCCACGGATTCCAGATTATCAACACTAGTGTTGACTCAGTGTGAATGCTCACGACATAAACCAAGGATTGCATTCCGGTACGGGCAGTACCTGCACTTTGTCTCCAAGGCTACATATTCCCAGGGAGAACTCCATTGATAGCTTGGGGTGCTGGTTTAATATCAGGATCCAAAAAGCTCGAGATGTTTGTACTGATTTCTTCATGTGTTGGTATTCCAATAGAAGCCATTAGCTTAGGGATTTTTTTATGTCTCTTCACGGTTGAAAGAGAAGCCAAGCCACGAGATTTTTGCAGAGCATAAAGCAAGCGCGGTCCGCCAATTGCCTTTGTGAGGAATGCTATATCCATATCACGCGCATTGAAGCCACCTCGTGGTCGAAAGGTACCTGCAAGTGCACGTTCCAATGTAGACCGAATTGCACGAGGGCTTGCTCCACGTTTAGCCAAGACTGTGAGCATACGACGGAGCCCTGGAATGTCGTTTGTGGCAAGTAACATCATTATTCTTCGGTGTTCACTGATCTTCCCATGAGCAACTGTCTTTGATTTCCGTTCAGTTGTCAACTAGAAGAGATATCAGAATTTGATAGTGGTAGGGTGGTCTAGACTATCAACCTGAGTTCTCAAATCATTGCATGTTTTTGCCATTTGCTTCATTAGCTTCAGTTGTTGATCTGCGGTGAGATATTGCCATGGTGTATGTGGCACAAACTCCGCTGCACGATCCACAAATTGCTGAAATCTTGAAGATGAAGGCAAAACCTGGCAAGCAATGCAAGGAGCATTGGATGTAACCAACACGTTTTGTCGGCAAGAGTCTGCTCGAAACTGAACTGTGTTATCCATTCCAAAAGCGATGGGCTCCCATCCAACTGTACGAACTCCATGCTGAAGATATGGATAGGTCATCCAATGAGATCCGGGTGTCCATTTAATTGAAACCCCTGGACACGGTTTTAATCCGGGCTGTTCTTTTACCTCTTCCTGTTCTGGTACAAGAGAGGCATTGAGCAGACTAGCTAACACAAGCGGCATGCCCCGTGGGTTATGAAATAATAAGCCACAGTGGCTTATTGGCGGCTTACACGCGGCTTACTGGCGGCTGTTAGCCGGATTTTCTCTTTGTAGGCTCTAGACCCCCGGCGGACTCCAAT
Organism: Mycena olivaceomarginata; assembly: GCA_029378375.1. Lineage (NCBI taxonomy): Eukaryota > Fungi > Basidiomycota > Agaricomycetes > Agaricales > Mycenaceae > Mycena > Mycena olivaceomarginata. Next base: position 171,471 of record JARKIC010000407.1, on the reverse strand, counting down.
AAGCCGGCTGACAGCTGCCTAGCTGCCAGCCATAAGCCGTCAATAAGCCACTGTGGCTTATCAATTGATAAGCCACGGGGCATGCCGCTTGTGTAAGTCATCAGTAATATTCCCCATTGATTCTGCATGGACATGTGTCCGGTAGTAACTTGGTCTTGGAGTTGTTGCACCATGTGGGGTTGCGCTACCAGAGGTAGGTGGACTCTGATTTTTCTTTAGATAGAAGATTGGTCAATAGTATTACTTACGGCTGGGCCTGAGGTGGCCGATGTCGTTGCAGGCACTTGAGGCTGACCCGCTGGAGTCTGAAAATAATATTACAGTAGGACCTGTTTAGATCAGGAGTTGGCCTTACAGTCTTCTTTGCTGCTGTGTTACATTTAATACTATTTCTATGTTTCAGAAACTTGAATCTGTTGGCTGAAATGGTCATCCAGATATCTGTCTGGCATAGATCACAAGTAACAAAGTGAATCCCATTTTCTGGGTCAATTCTGGTGACAACTTGGCCTGGAGGGTCCTCCAAGACTATGGTGACGGGCTCTTTAACTGGCTTCGCTTTCTGCTTGTCAGAGCGAGGAGCCATGGTGGTGGTGGTGGGGGAATAAGGTGCGAACAATTGGGCAGACCGGCATGCACTCTTAATTTCTTAGGGTGCTTCTTCATTAATTTAAGGCCGTTAAGTTCCGACTGGTGGCCACATGATCCTGGAGTATCTAATTGCATAAAGGCAGTTATATTTAAGCTACACAGCTCAGTGCCAACACATGTACATTCAAATGTGTCCAACAACGCGTCCCTATGTTAGCGCGTACGCGAATTGATGGCATTGATCAGTTGATGTGCCGGTGGCATGCCATCAAAAACCAAATAGTAGAACATAGTAGGACTTGAATGTAGCGTTAATTTTAGTGGTCGCCCCCTGTTTCACCATAAATTGTGCTGAAAATCTTGAATCTCCCAACCAGTGTCCTGACTGTATTTCCCTTCAAAAGGCTATAGGAACACCCTGTAAGTGATGGATTATGTTATATCATCAATGTGAGAATATATTTCCTTTTTGGGACACTAACACCTCTCACCCAAAAAGGAAATTCTTGACATCAGTCCTTTACTAGCTCATAATTCAACCGTTTTGGATGATCTAACTGTGTAGGGATGTTGTTCTTTCCCTTGGTGGATCACCAAGATATTATGGCCAGGAACATAATTCATCAAATTCGCTATTTTCACCATATTATTACACTATAATGGGCTCTAATTTGGCCTAGCCAGCTTCAATGAACTTGGAACAACATCCTTATATGGTTAGATGATCCAAAATGGTCAGATTGTGAGCCAGGAAGGGGCTGATGTTGGGTATTTCCTTTTTGGGCAACGGGCATTAGTGTCCCAAAAGGGAAATATATGCTCACATTGATGATATAACATAATCCATCATTTATAGGGTGTTTCTATAGCCTTTTGAAGGGAAATACAGTCAGGAACTATTATCTTTACCCAAGGCATTATAGCCAGGAACACAATTCATCAAATTCGCTATTTTCACCATATTATTATCTAATTTGGCCCAGGCAGCTTCAATGAATCTAGAATAACATCTATATGATTAGATTATCCCAAACAGTTGAATTATGAGCTAGGGAAGGGTGGATGGAAGAAATTTCCTTTTTGGGCAAAAGGAGTTAGTGTCCAAAAAGGGAAGGCCCATCACTCGACCACCCGTAAATTACACCTGTTTATGGCTATACGCATGGGACCCGTCTCGTCTATGGCATCCAAGATGCTAAGTTATGCACGGGTCGGGCTGTCCTGTGGGCCAAATATGGGCGTAATTTTTACACCCGTAGGTGTATTACATGTGATTTGATGTTCTACACCACAGTCATTTGGATTTGCTTGGCTCGCCAAGGCTAGAAATAGCCTTGGGCCGTTTGGGCCCCGACAGACTTGCCAAGTCTGTTGGAACCTATATTTAACATTCTCTGGCAGACGGCCTCCACCGACCTTGGACCGGCATGGCCCAACGCTGCACATTGCCTACAAGATCCAGATACAAGAAGGTCGGCGCCACACATGCAACCTGTCCCAGGGGCACCACATTCCAGAATTTTTTGAGTGACCCTGAATATCAAAAGGAAAGGCAATTCTAAGTCTGAATGTACTCTCCCAGGGCCTGGCGTCAAGAGGCTGTTGAGCTATAGGAAGATACATTATTGCTACTTTGGGGAATTGCTGAGGGATTGATCAGCTGGAGGTCTTCCCAATATAGCAAATGAGCATGTGGGCTTGGCAACAACACAGCACCGGGACCCCATCACTGAACATCTTTTCACTCAGAATTGTTCAAACAATCCTGAGATGACTAGCACAACTGATACTTTGTCAATTTAGTGTACATATAAGGTCCCAAAGATCAAACCAAGCTCCACAAGCCTCCAGAAGGTAATTCATCACTTCCCAAAAAGGAATTACCTCTTTTGGAGGGGGGAAGGGTCGCCGATTTTGCTGCACCTGTGTAGCCCAAGAGACCCCGGTAGTTAGCTGGGGAGATACATATAGTATCCCCAGCTAAGTGGGCTCTAGAGCCATCACAGGTGGGTACTTTAAATACACCATATTTCGTTCCCGCTTACCTCGCTTACAGGTACTACGGCGGGCAGGGCACCCACCCTCCCATCATTCCCTCTGTGTTGCCATCAATCATGGGTGGCAATAGTGTTGCCGCGACTCGTAAAGTCTAATTGCGACTTCTTAAGTCGACTTCATATCCATTTTGACTTGACTTGACTTGAATTGGTCACCGTCAAGTCACTCAAAGTCACTCAAGTTGACTCAAGTCAGCGAAGTCAATTGTTTTTAAATATATATTGGTAACCAGTCAGTAGCATAATATACATGGATCCAAGTCAATAAACAACATTCAAAGTATCAAAGCTGCATGTACTAGTATCAATCAACATCTTCCTCTAGCATTTTGGTGTATCCAGTGGATGCTAACTTGGAACTATCTGTGATCTCCGGCCAAATAACATCTACCTGTTCATCGGCAGCAGATGCCAATATGCTAAGCCAGTCTTCCTCGTCATCCAGAACTGCAGGTGACTGCCATTCAGACATGAAGTTGAGCCTGGCTTTCTTGTAGTTGAACTTGAGCATCTGAAGGGCTTCCATCAGCACAGTATTGGTATGGTTGCAGCATTTAGTATCAGTCTCAGCTGACAAGGAAAACATTCTCTGAAGGCACACAAGTGGCTTGGATAGGAGCATAATCAGCAAAGAGACAGAATATCCTGGGCCATGTCATCCTTCCATGATTCTAAAAAAAATGAGTGTCAGTTACTTGTCTACAAATCATCCATTCCATCAACTGATGGACATCAGTTCAGCTGTTGATTTCAGCCTTCTTGACAACATTTTCGTCATCCAAGGCTCCAGTGCCAAAGTCCTGTTCATTGATAATTATGCTGTCATAGATCAGGATGTAATTACTGAACTTTTATATCAATTTAACCCTCCAGCTAAAGCACTTGAGTAGGAACTGCTTGAGCTTCTAGTATATCAGCGTGCAGCATGCGAGGCTGCAATTTTGCAACAGCACTGTCTCTCAGAAGTTGTTTTGGTTGCTTTGGTTGCTTTCTTGGGCCTGTGAGTTTCACCTGTGATGGGATTTGCATTCCACTGTTGACTCCAATGAGCTGCCTGATTTCATTGACTCTGATATGTAGTCAATAAATAGCCACAATTTCCATGATGTTTGGAGGTTTACATATCTTAAGAGAAAGTGTTGCAAGAGCCAAAAAGTAAATCACCTAATCTGATGGTTGTGGTATACACTGGTTGGAAAATTCAAATTTTTCTGCTGAATTCTCAGTGAAAAATGTCGTTTGTTTTCCATCAATTTTCAGCCAGAAACTAGGTGGAAAACCCAAAACATTTTCACCACTTTTCTGGTTTGAGGTGAAAAACTCAAAAGAAAGTTGAAAAGGGGTGAAAAAGCTTTCAAAATTTCACCATTTTTTTGAGTGAAAAATGTCTGAAAAACAAATGACATTTTTCACTGTAAATTGTGCTGGAAAATTTGAATCTGCCAACCAGTAATAAAGAGGAAAGAAATGATGAACCACAGCCAGACAGGTTTTGAAGAACAAAGGAGCAACAGGATCAAAGATAAAAAACATGTCTAAGGCTTAGTCATGTGGTGCACTGTTGTGCATGACTAAGCCTTTCCCGTCGAACGTCAACAATCAATTATTCTGAAGTGAGATTTACAGGACAATTTAATTCAGCTGTGCACATTGACTGACAAAGAGTGCTGATTCTGTTTGTTTAAGTTTGCCTCACACTGGTTGGGAGATTCAAGATTTTCAGCACAATTTATGGTGAAAAATGTTGTTTGTTTTTCAGACATTTTTCACTGAAAAAAGTGGTGAAAAATTCAAATCTTTTTCACCTCTTTTGAGCTTCCTTTTGAATTTTTCACCTCAAACTCACAAAATGGTGAAAATGTTTTGAGTTTTTCACTACCTTTTTCGGTGAAAAATGTCTGAAAAACAAACAACATTTTTCACCATAAATTGTGCTGAAAAACTTGAATCTCCCAACCAGTGTCATGTTTGAAATGGCTGGTACTCAGCTCAGAACTGCCAGCTATTTTTTCTGTAAGTAATTTCTATAACTTCTTTACCATTTAGGCTAGTCACTTGCTCAGTTTTTAGGTACTTCAGAGGACCGGTGGCTGGAAAGCACTGGCTTTACAATTGTGTTTGTTTAAGTTTGCCTCATGTCCGAAATGGCTGGTACCCAGCTCAGAGCTGACAGCTATTTTTTCTGTAAGTAATTTCTATGGCTTCTTTACTATTCAGGCTAGTCACTTACTTAATTTCTGTGCAGTTCTGGTGGCCGGTGGCTGAAGAGCACTGGCTTTACAATTGTGTTTGCTTAAGTTTGCCTAATGACTGAAATGGCTGATACCCAGCTTAACTGCCAGCTATTTTCTTCTGTAGGTAATTTTTCTCATTGCACTGGTTGGCAGATTCAATTTTTTCCAGCACAATTTACAATGAAAAATGTTGTTTGTTTTTCAGACATTTTTCACTGAAAAAAATGGTGAAATTTTCAAAGCTTTTTCACCCCTTTTCAACTTTCTTGAGTTTTTCACCTGAAACCAGAAAAGTGGTGAAAATGTTTTGGGTTTTCCACCTAGTTTCCGGTAGAAAATTGATGGAAAACAAATGAGATTTTTCACTGAGAATTCAGCAGAACAATTTGAAATTTCCAAACAGTGTTGAACACTTTTTTTTTGGGGGCTTAAACTGGTTTAAATCACAGCTTAAACTGGCTTAAACTGCGGTCCACAGTTTGAACCAGCTTAAACCACCATTAAACCTGGTCCAAACAGTGGTTTAAACCATTTCTTGCATTTAGACCTGTAGGGTGGTTTAAAGCACCTCCAATGTTGGCAACATGGTGGTTTAATCTTAAACCACCCTGTTGCTGACCAGTTGATGCCACATCCATCCCTTGTGCAATCCATTGTCATTCCAGGCCCCGGTGTTTGGGTAGTGGGTGGTGGCACGTGATAGAGGATAGATGTGGTTTTGGTGGACTGCTGGCATAGATTAGAAAGCGAAGCAGGGTTGATCTGGACTGGCAAAATCTGCACACCCTGCTGTGTTGATCACTAGTAGATCCACTACCATACTAACAGTCACCAAGCTTTCAAACCAAGCTCAAAGGCCAACATCCAGTTCATTCTATAGAAGGGAAAAGTATTGCTATAATTTTCACTTTTACTACTCAACTCAAGTCTACTTGAGTGACTTCAAGTGACTTGTGCTGACTTCACAAGTCGAATAGAGTCGACTTGTGACTTGACTTGACTTGGCTCAAGTCAACCTTGCCAAGTCAACTTGGAGGCCTTTTGAGTCAAGTCGCAGTAAAACTAGGCAGCAACATAGTCTTATAGCAATCACGACCCCTTTGGGAAGACACCGACTGATTACGCAATTGTGTGGCTGTGCCACCAGGCGTTCTTTCCTTTGTACTGCAGCCAGAAGGCACTGGATAAATCAGAGAATATTCATGCGCATACAGAACACATATATAATCATTTCTTACTGTGACAATCAAGCCATACGGGGGGTCAATACCTCAATACGAGATCAGCCTGAAATTTGATCAAAAATTTTGCCTTGCCAAGTTGATCACATATTGTCGCAAGCATTCGACGAGCTGCTTAGAGATGAGTGAAGACCCTGACTATTTTCGAGTTTTCTATGTCTCCAAATATTTCTAGATTTATCGCTGCAAAGTATGCGCCGCGACACGGTGTTCAAAAATCAGTCCGTGTCTTCCTGATGGGGTCGTGATTACTAACAGACCATATACGGATACTTACTTGTTCGTCATCCGTTTCTGGTCTGTAACAGAGATTAGCAGCAACATCACTTCCTGCCATGCCCGACACTTGCCATCACTCCCATCCAATCCCCGCCCCCGCCCGCCCAACTCGTGCTGATTGATGTGCTCAGAACCTATATAAGAAACACACAAATAACCCCACTTGACTTGTGTTCGGCACAGAAACAGTCCAGAGACTGTTCCAACAACCAACCAACAAATCAAACGGCAATATCTGCATGTTTCCAAAGATCCCGATGAGTTACAGCCCCTAGTACAGGGCCTTGTAAAGGTTGTAGGGAGAGGTTTCGTTGAACGATGTGCTCCAAACTAAACCCAAACAACCCACTTATCACCCAAACACAACCCAAGTCCTTCCGGAATAAGCGGTGATGCCTACGGAAATAAGACAGGGATCGGAAATAGGCCGATCAGTGAGTGCAAGAGCCGAGATTCAGACGAGTGATAGTCCCTTTACAGGTCCTAACAAGGTTGAAGGGAAGGTATGTGTTTCCCTTAAGAGGATGAACCTTCACTACAAGATATCACCAGGAATTGGCCTGAGTGATGATCGAGCAATTCGTATGCGGAAGTCAAAGATGGGAAGATAGGGAAACTGATAGTACTGTGGGGAAGGGAGGACAGAGTACAAGAATGCATGGAATGAAACCCAAGTGGACCCGGTACGGAACATTGCCAACCAGAGAAGAAACCAGTCAATGGGGCAAATGGGTTCTGGTCCCGCCAATCCGAAATCCACTGTGTCATACCCAAATGCCAACATAATGGATGCCCCCTCGGAATGCTCGTGGAAGAATCGGTGCGGTCTGCGAAAGTTGTCCGCGCCATACCCGAGAAGGAGCCAGGTCCCCAGTATTCTGGTGGTACCAGTCCAAAGGACGGCGAGGAGAGGTTGCAGGGACCAGAAAGAACCGGAAACCCCGAGGATCAGGCAGTGGCGAAGTTGCGCAAAGTGTAGGGCATGGTGGGAGGAAAGTTGTGCTGCGGAAGAGGGACAGAAGCCAAGGCAGTCAGGGCCTATATAAGCTCAGTAGAATCTCTATGTACAGTAGATTCTACCTCGTCTAATCTCAGGCTTCTACCTTGGCTTGACATAGGCATTGTCCTTCATTTCAGAGTGTCGTCTTTTCCTCTGACAGCAGCAAAGAGGGAAAAACAAGCTCATGGTTGATTCCGGGGATGAAAGAGAATGTATGTGGTATTATGGTGTCGAAGAATGGCTCATCTAATGCCGCACAGGGATTACTCTGCCATCGGAGTGATCTGTACGAGGAACTCAAACAGCTGGCCATGGGCGAAGGCGAAGGCCCGCCCGCTATACTTCGGCTTGGAACAATCGTCGTTGCTTCCGATCCTGAGCAAGGAACTGTGACTTTGAAGGGCGGTGAAATCGTTGACACCGACTGTATCCTCGGGTCCGACGGAATCCATGTATGCACCACGCTTTTTTCTTTCCCTTTTGAAAGAACTAATTGAGGTTTAGTTGGTCATTCGCTCTCAAATCCTAGGAAACACTGTGAAAGCCCAAAATTCGGGCTGGTCTTGCGTCCGCGTTATTTTTGAGGTGTTGAACCTTCTGAACACGCCCGAGCTTGAATGGCTTCATGCCGGTGTCACTGGTAGTCGCATTGTAATCGACAGAGAAGGCCCATTCCGGATGTTCTTGATCTACCCATGCCAGAACGGCGCTTTCATCAACATTGTGGCATTTTACCCAGATTCGCCCGAGGATGACACAGGCGAGTCTTTGGAAATCATTTTTCAAGTGCCATTCTCAATCCTTGCCATTAGCCTGGAAGCCCACTGCGACTCGAGAGGAATTCATCGCCAAGTTCCCCAAATTTCACCCGAAATTCCTGAGCTTGCTGGATCTGCCCATCCATGACTCAATCCACCGATGGAAATTGCGGGTATTGCCTCACTTACCAACTTGGGTCCGTGGCCGAGCGGCGCTTCTCGGAGATGCTGCACACGGCACCCTGCCTCTGCTAGGCCAAGGAGCCGGGATGGCTGTCGAGGATGGCGGTTCCCTCGGGTTACTGCTTCCGGCTGGGACTAGACGCGAAGACATTGCAGCCAGACTCGAGGCAGACTCGAGGCGTACCAACGTCTTCGCACGGAGTGGGGGGAATTCGTGAATACCGAATCTGTCGCGCAGTTATCGAAAGGTTTTAACCTTGTCGAAGGTATGCCAAGCCAATATGAGTCGGGACTCCACTCATTTCTTCAACAGCTACAGAAATTCAGTCTTACCTCCTCGAATACAACGCAATGAAAGTGGCCGAGGAATGCTATCAAGCATATTTTGGAACCGGTGGAGCCTGAATGCCGAACTGGGTGATAGAAATCAATGCAACCTCGCCACCGTACTGCTCTTGAATTATGTTAGACCCTGTGTAGATCTACCGTTTCTTCAACGAAATGACGAGGTTTTGTGAGTATATGTTTGTCCTATCTCCTTTAGTCTATCTCCATTTTGTCTCCTCTCGACCATGACCCACAAACGGCGAAGCAGTGCACAGTATTAATCTATCTACTGTTTCTTTAACAAAATTGACGGCTTTCGTTTGCATCTCTTTGGTTTCACCCCATTAGCCCTATCCCCTTTTCTCTTTCTCTCGCATTGTGCTAATTTTCAGGACCAAACACGCGGCGATTGAACAGAAGGTGAACTGCGCGAGCAATCTGCCCAGCCATATGCGCAAAGTCGTTCCCAGTGAGCCCCAAATTCCAAATCTACAAGCTGTGAAATCAAACCAGATTTGGAAGTACTGCGTAGAAGCGGAGATTTCCCTGAACGAGCTACGATTGTTCCCACTGAACCCGGCCAAAGCTGTGAAATCTGGACCGAATTGGTACTTTTGAGCAAGTAAAGGGGATCCCGTGAGGCAACAGCCTTCGGATCTTCGGTACTGCGGTCACGGACATCTCGCATTAAAAGAACTCACCCCTTCCATCGTTTTGCGCTTCCTCCCCTCACCCCGAGCCATCCGCAAATTCCTTCTCGGTTGTGAGCTGCCGTGTAATTTACTCAAGCTCAGCTACGATGCCTTCTCACTTCAACCCAAGCCATCTGCAATGTATCCCCGGAGCCAAATTTAAAGTCTTTACCCAAAATGTTTCAAGCTTCCAATGAGCTCAAGCTGATTCTCACTGCAAGCTTCCAATTGAAATAACCACGTTCCCAGTGACCTCTCTGGCTGTATAGTGCTTCCTCGGACTATGCTGGCATCTGACTGCAAAGTAACTGTTATAATGAGATCTCTGCAAGTTCCTCTACGATTCATGCGATGATATGTGGGTCTTTCTTGGGTGCAACAATTGTCGGATATCTTACCGGCTCGTCGGGTCACTTTCCTTTTTACTTCAACTGCTCTCTCGCCTGGTGGTCACCTGAAGCTTGGGATCCAATACGAGTGTCCAACACACAGTTCGTTCTCTTCCTATTCGGCTATCATGTTCCATTTGATACTTTTTGCCGACTGGCTCCTGCATGACTGTGCGGAACACGTTCCCGCAGATCAACTACGATCGACCTGCAACTCTCCATCAATTTCACGGTGGAGAACATCATATACTCACTCGGAGTCACTCCCAGTCCTCGACGACATGTGACTGCGTAATACCTTATTTTTAAAAAATATGTCCACTTTTCGTACTACTTGAAGTTTGAATTTCAACTTCAGATTCCAATTCAATCATGCTATCTTTCTTAACAGTACTGATGGTGTGAACCTCCTGCGCCCAGTAATAAGCGCGGAGGTAGCAACCGGCTCATCGGCACTGGGCGGCATTGGCTGATGGCGACCGCCACTGCCGAACACCATAATGCCAGTGGAATCCGGTGGCCGCCACTCAGTCCTCTTCCCTCTTTGACCAAAAGGTAGCAGCTTAGCAAGCCCGTACTTTCGGTGTTTTCCACTGGATTTTGCTGGGATCCACTGAAAAATCCAGCCACACAACAATTTCCATCGAATACACTGAATACCACTGGATTCCGATGGTTTCCACTGGTCGCCCTCAAGGAAATGTGCGAGAGGAATCTATATGAGCCATTCTTTCAGCAAAATAATGATCATTTGAGATGACATTCGAAGCCCTGTGTCGTTTAAATGGTGCGGATTGCGTCCAATGTTGAATTCGGCACGAATCGCCGGTGGTTCAGCTTGGCACTCACATATATCACCCCATGTAACCAAAAACAAGAATTGTTTCAAGGCAATGTTGAAATACAACTGGGGTATCGAAAAAAGTTTGGCGTGATTTGCCCGCAGAATATGTTCGAATCCAGTGAACTACATAGGAGTGATGGCGGCAACTTGCAGCGATGATTGGCGAATATGGATGAGCTTTGATGAGAGACGGTGCCAAGCACTGTCTGCCAACGGCCGCCGGTATCCACCGGTGGCCAGCGGCGGCCGCCAGCGAACTTCTTACCTCCGGGCATATTACTCCCTGCGCCGGAGCGAAGCGTAGGCACATCTTGTCAGGATATAATTTGATTGCAATTACCTACCTGTACCATGCATGTTCGACATTCTCCAATCTGTCTTCGAAGCGAAGCTCTTCCTCTGACCTCATTTCGACCATTGACCAGGCTGCTCTCAGACGGCGGTTCGCTCGAATACAGCAAAACGCTGAGTCTCTCATTCGAAAGTTCAATGTCTTATGATACATCCACATTCATAAATATAAACCGATCCGTCTGTTGCCCTTGGTGTCTCCAATCCCTGGGAAGGATATCGAGACAGTTCCCGGATTCATTGAAGAACTCCAGTTGATGGGCGTAGAACAACGAATCGGTGACCCTGAGGATCAGACGACGAAAGTACCGACCGAGCGAATTACGGACCGGACACCCACTCGTCTTCCGAGTCGTCCCCATTGTCCTCGTCAATTTCATCTTCCGAGTCTTCCTGCCCATAGTCGTCCTCGTCGGGTTCTGGGATGCAATAATTGAGAGCTGCAAGATAAAGCATCAATCCTGTGCATGAATTAGGTCCAACAACTCACGGTCAATTTCCCGGGACTTGTGCTTCGTGATGAAATCCTCCGCCTAAGACCAATAGTCGCGGCGTTGTATCACGCCCTAGACCCGGTCCTCGTGGTAGTCCGAACAAATGATAACAATGAGTCGCAGTTCCAGGGCGAACTGGGGAACGCCGTATCGTTCCAAGAGCTTTTTACCAATGTTTTCCTTGAGTAAAAAGACCAGCGCTTCTAGTGCTTCCCATGTTGATAGGAAACGGAGGCACATCTCCAGGTAGTTCCCAGAGTTGAACGCGAGATGGGTTAGATGCGGAAGACGCGTCGATGCGGGCCAATCGTCGGGGTTAAGATTGTTCGGGATATCAAATATCTCGAGATGGGTGATTGAGGCGAAGAACTGATGCGTGAAGTCAATGGGATCCAAGACGCGCAAAACGCAGTGAAGCCTTTGCAATGAAAGGTTAACCGCCGGTATGTTGAATGACGGGAGCCCTCCGAACCAGCCCGAATCAAAGGTTTTCAATAGCGGAACAAGCAGTAAGGATAGAGATATCTTCCGCCTCGGGCTCCACGAGAGTTAAATGGCGCACCGATTCACGGAAAAACCTGGGTGATTTCGGGTGGATGAGAGATTTCAGAGTGTCCGGGGCGATGGGGTGCAGTGTGCGCTGCAGTGTGTTCTCGCGCCCGATTTTATGCGCGAGGCGATTGATCTTGGACCGTGGCATCGGGGGGCGAGCGGCGGGTGGAAACACGACGCCCGGGTATAATTCGGATTGGATGAGGGTGCGTGCCTGGGGAGACCACTTGGCGGCAGGAGGGTTTAGACTCGGACGGAGTTGGGCAATATATGCTGAGGTCTCGGTCAGCGTCGAGCGCAGGGTTGGCAGCAAATTACCTGAACAAACTGCAAATCGACGGCGGTGAGATGGGTCGGGGCAGGTGCGATGGCAGAGGAGGACATCAGGTTTAATTTTGTTGGTGAGTGGTGACGAACCTGCCAGTCGTCCAAGCGCGAGCTGAACCCAAATGGAACAGGTGAGCGACAAGGAGAGTGGGAGGGATTGTGTGTGCGAGTTGGAACAACGCTGCTCAGTGACTTGGGCCGAACGAGAGCGTGCGAGCGTGGGCGTGGACGTGAACGTGAGCGTGGACGTGAGCGTGAGCGTGGCAGCGACAAGGGCCAACGCTGAGTGCGACGAGGGACTAATGCAAAGGGGAAACAAATTGTGTTTTATTCATGTATGCTATGTACATTTTATAGGTGAGTACAACAATAAGGACAATAAAGTCAATATGAAGTATGAATCAATAATAAGACCGGATCATGTAAATGAAATGCGAGCTGTCTGTAAGTTCAAATTAACAGCGCATAGCCTCCGGAGGCTCGGGTTCCGTGGTCAGCCTGGGGCAATGCTCGTCAGTGGAAGTTAACGGTGGTCAGAGATCGTTTAAGTGCTGTGTTACTTCCCTGCTTTTATACTGCAGAGGAGAAAGTCTCACCGTCTCCTGAATCGTGATCGGTGTCTGGGCGACCTCTATTCCACGCGGAAGGATGCGACTTCCACGCGAAAGTGGCCGAAAAGATGCATATGAGACCGCCGGGTCTCACTTTAAAGATCCGGTGCGCTGACGATTCAGGAAAAGATAACGGTGGCGGATGAGCACGGGCAAAAGACGGTCCTGTACAAAATGAAACCGACTTACTCCGGCTTTCCAAACGTGAAGAACAAAACGACGGCGGGAAACAACGGACGGCGTAAAAGGGGGGCAACACGCCTTCGATGCCCTCTTCATATACAAACTGATTTCTGGTCCGTGACGCACTGTGTCTGCAGAGAAGGTAGGCGCTCACTCTCGGGCCTCGGCTTTGGGTCTTGTCAAATTATATGTTCGTCTACGGTAGGTCTTATTTTATTTAATACGAAGGCTCATTTCCATCGCAGGCTCTGGGTTCATGCTCCACCGGTTCCAAAATGATCTCGGTAGCACTTTTCTGCTGCTCCCATTGCGTCGTACTCGAAGAGGTAAGACTGGATTTCTTTAGCTGTTGGATAAGATGTGAGTAGATCCCAACTGTGTGGTAACTTTGCCCACCTTTGACGAGGTTAAACCCTTTCGATAGCTGTGCGACAGATTCGGTGTTGACAAATTCACCCCGCTCTGTCCGAAGACGTTGGTATGCCTCGAGTCTGGCGGGGATGTCTTCGCGTCTGGTCCCAGCCGGAAGCAGGAACCCTAGAGAACCGCCGTCCTCAATGGCCATCCCGGCGCCTTGACCCAACAGAGGTAGGGTGCCGTGAGCGGCGTCTCCGAGCAGTGCCGCTCGTCCACGGACCCAGGTCGGTAAGTGGGGCAATACCCGCAGCCTCCAGCGGTGGATCGAGCCATGGATGGGCAGATCCAGAAAGTGCATGAATTTTGGGTGGAATTTGGGGAACTTGGCGATGAACTCCTCCCGAGTCGCAATGGGCGTCCAGCCTACAGGTAGTGGATTGAACATCCAAGGCGGAAACTGATTGGTCCTGCCGGAAGACTCACCTGCTTCATCCTCGGGCGAATCTGGGTAGAATGCAACGACGTTGATGAGAGTCCCATTCCGGAACGGATAGATCAAGAACATTCTGAATGGCCCTTCCCTATCGATGACAATGCGACTACCGGTGACGCCGGCGTGAAGCCATTCAAGCTCAGGCATGTTCATGAGGTTCGACACCTTGAATATCACACGGAAACACGACCAGCCGGAATTTCGGGCCTTTACAGTGCTTCCTAGGATGTGAGAACGAATGACGGACTGAGACCTGGTCAGTGCTTTCAAAGGGAAAAAGGAAGAGTGCCTACATGCATTCCGTCGGCCCCAAGAATACAGTCTGCGCGAATGATTTCGCCCCCAGCCAAGGTCACAGTACCTTCTTCAGAATCGGAGGAAACAACTGTCGTTCCAAGGCGCAGTATCGCGGGCGGGCCTTCGCCTTCGCCCGTCGCCAGTCGCTTGAGTTCCTCGTACAGATCGCTCCGATGGCAGAGAAGTCCCTGTTAAAAACTCTATCAGTCGTGGTATAAATCGACGCTCAAAGACAACACACATTCTCTTTCATACCAAGAATTAACCACGAGGTGGTTGTGCCCTCTTCGCTGCCATTAGAGGGGAAGACGACACTCTGAAATGACGTTCAGGACTTGGCTTCAACAAAAAGCAGCATCATACCCCTTGCCAGGGAACACCCTTCAAATTCCCCCTCGACACTCCGAGACGATCCAGAACTCTCAAAGAGTTAGTTTGAGCCGCCACGGCTGCCCCGATTTCGGTTTTTATTTCTGCGGCTTCGAATATCTGCAAAAGACAGGTGAGAGATAGAAGGGCGGCCATAGATGTAAATGGACAAACCTGCACATTGTGCCCGTTTCTTCTGAGTGCGACCGCCGCCGTCAAGCCGCCAATTCCCGCGCCGACAATAGAGATGTTAAGAGGTTCGTAGGAGTTGTTAGAAGGTGCCATTTTGTGATGAACATACCTCTCTCAACACGAGTCTTATATACGCTTCCTCGGCCTCACTTCTTGCAAAGCTGACATTGCCCTTGTGTCCGTTTATCCATGAGTCTTCATTTATCCTAGTTTTGGTCAGGATGCTTACCTTTACAGCTTTGCTCCGAGCTGGAGTCGGATCCAGAAGTTCGTGGGAGCTCGACTTGAAATTCATCCCAGGCGCCAGGGACCGTCAGAGCAAGCAGAGTTCGAGCAGCCAGTGTGTGCCGAGTCCTAGAGCGACCATTGACGAGATTCAGAGAAAGACATGCTGGAGATTAAGGGCGTGAGAAAGCAAGACTTGGGGCAACTTGATCGATGAGCCGAGGAAGATAGTCGAGCTGTGATTCCAGCTGTTTTCCGAGTCGGTCAGAGAGAAGCTGAAGTGGGAATACAGCGCCTCAAACCCAGAACTTCCAGTCCGATTAGCCGTATGAAGTGGGTGAGCAATGATACCGACTGGTTTCCGAGTTCAATTAGCCGAACGAAGGGGTCGGGATTCCGAGTTGCTTCCGGGCAATATTGGACGGACTAGGGTGCATTGCCAGTTGCTCGACGTATCTAGTTGGCGGAGAGCTGTAGCGAGCACAGTGATGGTGGAAGTACTTAAAGGGGAAAGGCTGACTAAGTCATCTCCTATCGCTGATGGGATCAATATCTTCGGCAGGTCGGCTTGATCCAGTGCGGCTGAATTTCCAGGTTCCTGCATTATCGCAGAGTTCATTCGGCATAATTAGATCAGCTTCTCTTTGGCTTGAGGGAGCACCAGACACTCTGACGGTATCTCGGCAGTAATTTACCCCGTGTGTCACGGCTCCTGAGTCCTATGAGATGATCCACTGGCCTTTACTAGGCCATCGCATCCATTCAATTAAGCGTCAAGCTTTCTCCGTCGCGTACGGTTTTCAACTTAGAGGTAAAATCGTGTGCTCATGCCTTTCGAAAGAGACATGACCATATTCTCAACACCAAGGTTGAACAAACTTCCTAGGTTGCCTGGCGACCAATGTTCAGGCGCAGTTTGATTCGAAGACAGATTGGAGAATGTCGAATATACATGGTACAGGTAGAGAATTGCAATCAAATTATATCCTGATCTACAGAGGGCCTAACATAATTCAAGAGCAGTACGGCAGCAAGGTTGCATTGATTTTTTATCACCCAGTTCGGCATTCAGGCTCCACTGGTTCCAAAATATGCTCGATAGCATTCCTCGGCTGCTTTCATTGCGTTGTATTCGAGGAGGTAAGACTGAATTTCTTTAGCTGTTGAAGAAATGAGTGGAGTCCCGACTCATATTGGCTTTGCATACCTTCGACAAGGCTAAAACCTTTCGATAACTGCGCAACAGATTCGGTATTCACGAATTCCCCCCGCTCCGTGCGAAGACGTTGGTACGCCTCGAGTCTGGCTGGAATGTCTTCGCGTCTAGTCCCAGCCGGAAGCAGTAACCCGAGGGAACCGCCATCCTCGACAGCCATCCCGGCTCCTTGGCCTAGCAGAGGCAGGGTGCCGTGTGCAGCATCTCCGAGAAGCGCCGCTCGGCCACGGACCCAAGTTGGTAAGTGAGGCAATACCCGCAATTTCCATCGGTGGATCGAGTCATGGATGGGCAGATCCAGGAAGCTCAGGAATTTCGGGTGAAATTTGGGGAACTTGGCGATGAATTCCTCTCGAGTCGCAGTGGGCTTCCAGGCTAATGGAAAGGATTGAGAATGATACTTGAAAATGATTTCCAAAGACTCACCTGCGTCATCCTCGGGGGAATCTGGGTAAAATGCTACAACATTGATGAAAGCGCCATTCCGGCATGGGTAGATCAAGAACATCCGGAATGGGCCTTCCCTGTCAATTACAATGCGACTACCAGTGACACCGGCATGAAGCCATTCAAGCTCGGGCGTGTTCAGAAGGTTCGACACCTCAAAAATAACGCGGAAGCAAGACCAGCCCGAATTTTGGGCTTTCACAGTGTTTCCTAGGATTTGAGAGCGAGTGACCGACTAAACCTCAATTAGTTCTTTCAAAAGAGAAAAAATAAAAAGCATGGTGCATACATGGATTCCGTCGGCTCCGAGGATACAGTCGGCGTCAACGATTTCACCTCCCTTCAAAGTCACAGTTCCTTGCTCAGGATCGGAAGCAACGACGGTCGTTCCAAGCCGAAGTATAGCGGGCGGGCCTTCGCCTTCGCCCGTGGCCAGCCGTTTGAGTTCCTCGTACAGATCACTCCGATGACAGAGTAATCCCTGTGAGGCATTAGATGAACCATCCTTTGAGGTAAAAATATCACATACATTCTCTTTCATTCCAGGAATCAACCATGAGCTGATTGTTCCCTTTTCGCTGCCGTCAGAGGGAAAGACGACACTCTGAAATGAAGTTACAGTTTAATTCACCAAGATAATAGGCATCATACCCCTTTCCAGGGAACACCCTTCAAATTCTCCTTCGAAACTCCAAGATGGTCCAGAACTCTCAAGGAGTTGGCCTGAACCGCCACGGCAGCACCAATTTCTGTCTTGATTTCCGCGGTTTCGAATATCTGCGCAAGCCAGGTCAGTGACGAAGGAGCGGCTATGGAGGGAATCGACAGACCTGAACATTGTGCCCATTCTTTCTGAGTGCGATCGCCGCCGTCAAGCCGCCGATTCCTGCGCCGACTATGGAGATATTAAGCGGTTGGTATGAGTTGTTGAGAGATGATGCCATTTTGGGATGAGCATGCCTCACTCAAGACGATTCTTAAATACCCCTCCTCGGGCTAACTTCCTGTAGAGCTGATGTCGTCCGTTTATCCATGAGCGTCCATTTATCCTGGATGTGGTCAGGGTGCTTACCTTCGCTCCGAACTAAAGTTGGATCAGGAAGTTCGTGGGAAGTGGGAACTGCAGCCTGCGGCCGACTTGGTATGTATTGAACCCCCAGGCGCTGCGCACCGTTAGAGGAAGCAGATCTCGAGAAAATCTCCTCTTACTTATTCCGATCTCAAGAGCCACGATTTGACGAGATTCTGAGGGAAAAAACCTTCAGTACTTGGAGATCAAGGACGCGAGAAAGCTGGCAAGATTTAATGCGACTTGTCAATTCGTCAGGAGAAGTGTCAAGCTGCGCTTCCAACTGGTTTCCGAATCAACAGCAAAGAAGTTGAAGCGCGCTGTACACTTAGAAGTTCTCGTCCGATTAACCGAATGAAGTGGACGAGCAGCGATTCCGAGTGGTTTCCGAGTCCACAACTTTAGTCCAATTAACCGAGCGAAGTCGTCGAAATTCCGAGTGCTTTCCGGGTCCAATTATTGCGGTATTGATCACAGATGATACACGTAGGCAGCGAAGTATTCGAGAGGACGTGGCGGTTGAGAGCAAGACAGGCGCCGACTGCCGGCGCTTGATGGCCGGCCGGCGCTACGTGCGCTTTCCACCCGCGTCCCTCATGCACAGAGCGGGACGGGTAGGTACGGCGCCCAAATAACCCACCTGGTACCATCATCTCCGCCTTTTTCTGTGTTCTTGGCACTACGGAATCCCTGGATCACTGATTAATATTCCAGAAAGAAATGGGCAATGGGAAGGAAGAGGGCCTACATTAACGTCGTCTTTCCGTATGGCAGCGTCCGCCAACTCGCTAGACATCTTTGAGCTTCATTCATTTCACAGTCATTGGCCATGTGGACCCTGGGAAATCGACCACGGCAGGGCACTTGCGGTGGTATCGACACACCTACGATTGACAACGTGGAGAAGCTTCTGAAGGAGGCGGGTGAGCTTTAGAAGAGTGTCAGCGAGGGATCACCATCGATATTGTATTGCGCAAGTGCGAGACTCCCAGGTCCGTCATCGTGACTGCGAGCCCTTTATTTTCTCGCTTTGCAGCTGGCTTTAATTTTGCAGAAGTGGATTTTGAAGAAGTGGCTGATTTCTCGAGTCGCAGGCCATCGATACGCCTGAACACCATGACTTTATCCAAAACATGGTAAGTGGTCATAGACGGGACGGGTCCCGTGCGTATAGCCGTGA
Organism: Mycena olivaceomarginata; assembly: GCA_029378375.1. Classification (NCBI taxonomy): domain Eukaryota; kingdom Fungi; phylum Basidiomycota; class Agaricomycetes; order Agaricales; family Mycenaceae; genus Mycena; species Mycena olivaceomarginata. The sequence continues at coordinate 152,513 of JARKIC010000407.1, read as the reverse complement.
ACGGGCGTAGTTTACGAGTGGTCGAGTGATGCTGCAAGATCAACAAACTTTGAGTGAGTTATGGACTACTATATTTGAAATACCTTACCAACTGTCTGAAACAACTTTTCGGGTTCGTGAAAGCGAGTTTTCGGCAGGTCAGTGCAGCGTCGGATGGTTTCGGACACTTCCGACATGCACCTTGCAGCATGCCGAGAGCTCCCGAGACTATGGAGAGCGGCGGGGTACGACTGCCGACTCCAAGCGAGCGATTAGCGACCATCGGCAGGGGGTCCGCAGCAAAAACTGGTTCACCAAACTTTGATCCAGGATACACGTAAATTACCCGTAAACGCACGGCTACGGGGTGCCGTATTACGCCCTACCCCTTACCGTGACCCGTCCCGTCTGGAGGCCGCCCAAAACACTCCGCCAACAACGTGATGCGACTGCGGGTCGGGTGCACTGTTTATTCTTCCGGCCACTCCTGCCTGTGGAGAATTTGGAATCGTACTGGCCTCTTTTGAATTTTCGGGTTCGCATTTGGTTCGCATACAAGTGCCAGGATATGACACAATCCATGTACAAAGTATTCAGATGATGAAAAGTTATCGGGTGGCCGACGACCACACGCGTTGTACGCGTTGTAATCAATGCTTGGGACTCCAGATTCTAGTGGAACCCAAGAGGTGTCGAGGATTCTTTGAACCTCGGGTGTCGAGCCAGGAAAATCCAAACCAATGGAAAATATATGTACCAGAATGTTTTATACACAATATTACCCCTCGGATGTCTTTCCTCTCCAATTGCTGCCGGAGATAACTCCTGATCTAAGTAGTTGGTGGATGGTCAAATCACATGTGTTCATTTTTTTTTTTTTGGCCTCTGCATTCATCTACCGCAACAAGTACGCTATGCTACTAAGACGCGGTGGCCCACAGGTGGCTTAATAAATAATTTGCTGTCGATGTGTGTGTGAATCGGAGCGGGATTTATGTGGTGTAATGCGGAGTTGGGGTTCAGAGGTGCGCTCGGGTGAATCCGAGGGCGTTGGCGGGTTATGGGACGTGTGTTCGTCAATGTGCCCGATAAGGATCCTCGACACCTCTTGGTGGATCCAATAACGCGTCGCTGCAATGATCGCGTCAGATATTGTGCAACGCCATACAGAGGAATATACAGTACCTTCGATCTCTCCCCGCCGTTTCCTCGCCACAAAATCATCCGCCTCGGCCCAGTAAACGAGCACGCCGTTTGCTTCAGCCTCCCATTCTTCCCAGTAACCGTAGTAGAGCCCAATGACCAGGCGCAGGTCGTAGAGGCACGGCTCTTGGGCTGAGATATACTGCGCCTCGTTGTAAATTGACCACTGTACGAGAAGAAGCTCCAGGCGGGGGCAATCCTCGAGCACTTTCGTCAGGACATCCCAGGGCATGGCGGGGTCCAAACACAAGTGCGTGAGTGCGGGCAGCGCTGAGATCTCTGCGAGAGCAGATTCCACGCCCACCACGCCAAGGATATCGAGGTGCGTGACGGACCGAAACAACGAGTGTGTTAGATTGATGGGGGCACCACCAAAGAGGGCCTGGAGACAGAGAGCCAGACGCTGGACGCCGAGTTCTGCGAGAATCGGCACGAAGGACGGGTCCACAAGCTGAGTACTGCAAGCAAAATTAATGACCCCGGTGCAGAGTCGCAAGATCTCCGTTCCTTCGTCCAATGAGACATGATCGAGGGCCAGGTGGTGAACCGCCTTGTGCAGAAAATGGGGCGTCCTCGCTCCCTTCGATAGGTTCAGGAGGGCCTGGACCATATGCTCATGCCCCCTTCCAACCCTGATCACCCTGTACAACAAAGGCTCGATCCTGTACTCAATCAGCCGTCGACTGGAATCCAAGCGAAAAATCAGACCAGGTGAGGACGCGGCGAGCAACCCGGAGAAGAGTTGGGATTGTACCGCGATGCATCAGTGCTGTATGTTCAAAGATCTCCCTCTCCAGCTCCTGTGGAAAGAGAGGCTCGCCCATTGGTGGTGAGAGGCAAAATGCGGCAGCATAGGGCAGCACAGCCTTTGTGATCTTCACCGCCCGAGGCCATAAAAGGGAATTTTCTGACGTGATCTTTGCGTGATCTGCTGTCCGTCTTTAGGTATTGGTAATCAAGTTGTAGCACCACGTCCGCGCAGAGTCCGACTGGACATCAGAAGCAGTACTCGGTCGAGTATTGAAAATTGGAAACAAATCAAATAATTTCAAATTATGATCATTTATTGGGAACGATCACTGTCGGGTGGCGCAAGGTAGGTGGACTCGGACTGTCGAAGTAGACACCCTCTCCACTCACAATGTATTCAGGTATTCAAGGAACGAAGAAATCCAGTCATATCTCGAAAATGATGCCATGAAAGCGGCACGTGCAGGCTACCGAGTTCATTTTGGAATCGGTGGAGCCTGAATGGCGCTTCCGTAATCAAGTTGGACCTCCTGTGGACCGAGCTATAGTTTGACGGCAATCCACTGCACATACTTTGCATTCTCTGTCTTCGAACCGCTCAAAGGTTTTCCGTTGGCTTCATGTCGTTCATTGGTCGGGCTGAAGCCATGTCACTTAGTCTCTTATAAACAGACGCTATAACATTACTTACCTCATACCTCGGTTGTTATATGTCACTGTCAGGCGGCGTTTAGCTAAAGTTGTTCGGTGAAAAAAGAGGCGGGGGCAGTATTAAAGCGACATCTCTGCCCAGAAAGGTGATATGATTTGTAGATACGAACGATACGCAGCTCTTGTTATCGCCATCCACAGCCACTGGGAGAAATACAGCGAATGAGCGACCAATGCGGACGAGAAAAAGAGGATGATCAAGACCAAAGTACAGAGCAGACGTTTATGCATCCGCGTCCTCGTAGGTTTCTGATATGTAGTACTCGAGAGCTGAGAGATAAGCCATCAGTACGATATAAGAATTAGGTACGGAAACTCACGGTCGATTTCCCGGGACCTACGCTTCGCGATAAACTGTTCCGCGCGAGACCAATGGTCACGGCCCAGCGTAGCGCCCCGGATCCAGTCCTCTCGGTAGTGGGAACATACCATGACAACGAATTGAAGGTCCTGGGTCAGTCGGAGCACACCTTGGCGTTCCAAGAGCATTTCACCCATGTTGAACTGCGGGAAAACGACGAGCGCCCGCAGAGTGTCCCATGTCGGGAGGAATTCTAGGCACGTCTGCAGGTAGTCGCAGAGTTGAACGCGAGATGGGTCAGGTGCGGGAGGCGCATCAGCAAGGACTAATTCCTGGGGGCGAGATCATTTGCGATATCGCATATCTCGAGATGCGTCATCGAGGCGAAGGACGGATGGGTGAAGTCAGTGGGAGAAAAAGCGTCCAAAAAGCAGCGAGGCCTTTTCAATGGAAGGTTAAGCGCCGGTACGTTGGGTGATGGGTACCCCTCGAGCCAAAGGTTTTCGACGGTGGAACAAGCAGCAAAGATAGAGATATCTTCGGCCTCGGGATTCCATGAGGCTTACATGGTGCACCGAATCGCGGAGAAAGGTGGGCGATTTTCGGTGGATGAGAGATTTCAGAGTGTGCGATGCGATGAAGGGAGTTTAGAGTTGCTGCCATCACGTCGGTCGGAGACGACGAGGGTCCGATACAAGACCAGCTCCAGCCTATTTGCGAACAAAATTAGCTTGCGCAGAGCGACACCGAGGATGTCGGAACGGGCCATTTCTTAATGCGCCTTGCCACCAGCATGAATTGTGGGATTAGTCGGGATCACAAATCAGCGGCCATCTCGAAGATCGCGCACTCCAAAATGTCCTTGGCCTCCCCCACTACGCCTTCCCAAAAAGGAAGGTGCCATCAAACAACGAACGGACGAGCCCTGCGGACTCCTCGGACTGTCTATCAGTATATATGCCCTCTGAGAGGGGATGGAGGATCTCAAATAAATTATTTGATGTTTTGAGTCTGTTTTTCCTTCGTCAATACATGTTCTAGGGCATTTATACCAAAATTCCTGGAATAGATGAAGGGAGCTGAATGTTCTGGCAAAGAGGTAGTAAACAGTATGTAGCCCAAAATTTAGTTTCAGCTGGAAAACAAGAAATCACAGCTTTAAGGTAGGGCAAGGCCTTGCCATTATTGTGCAGGCTGGACTGAGCTGTGTGCACTGTACTGGCCATTGAGAGTTGCAGTGAAATAAAGCAATTGATATATCCAGTTAATTACATCCCGGGCGACATACAACAGATATAGGCAGTCGGGGGCGGGGAAGGAACGGAAGAAAGTAAGAAAAAAAAGGATCGCGCCCCAAAAGAATCGAACACAATATGATGCAATGATTGCACCGAAGCGCATACATAACAGCTAGACTAGACTAGCGGTTCCTAAGGTGTGAACCAGTATGGCTATGGCTGGCGGGCGGGGAGATTTCCTTTTATGGGAATGGCGTAGTGGGGGAGGGGGTAGGTCAGCTCGCACTCCAGCTCGGTGGGAAGTGAAGGGCGAGCTCTAAGTGAAACCATGTGAGGGGATTGTAAAGATGAACAGCGGTTTGCTCCAAAGAACCGAGACAAAAATCGATTTTGACTTACCATACGTCATAAACGATTTTGCGACACGTCGTTCGGGGTAAGTAGTCTGCAGCAAGCGCTTACAAAGAAGGCCAAACTTCTGCGCACTGCTTTCGTGATTGGCGCTACAGCACCTGGCAACCTTACCGTCTCCCACCATGCAGCTTCCCCAAGAGCTCTTCGACACCATCGTTCAGAACATAGACGATCATCCAACGCTCAAAGTATGCGCTCTCGCTGCCCCCCAATTGCGCGACCCGAGCCAGCGCATCCTCCTGCACTCGGTGACACTGCGCGGAGGTGGCTGGGTGGGCAATTACCCGACGGAGCGCGCCATTCTCCAGCATTCACCGCACATTGCGACCTATATCACCGACCTTACCGTGTACATTTCTGGTCGTCCGGGTCCTCAACAAGTCGATGGTGATGATGATCCTGTCACAGACATTCAATGGATTCTGGACAGGTTAGACAACGTACGCCGCTGCGTGTTCGGTGGCATTGATGGGAGCACTGCCGTGCGCTGGACCAGCCTACCATTCGCTCTGGCGTCAGCGTATTTGGGATTTATATCGCGCCAGCAGTCACTGCGCGAACTCACCATCAGAAATATTCGCGGGCTGCCTCCGGACGCGCTTCCGTCTCTCTTCAGACCTGCATCTACGTTGTCTTTCAAGCAGGTGCACGTCATAGGAGGGTTCACACCGGGAGGTCCACACGATACGGCAATCGCATCGCAGGTGGTACCCGGTGTTCTGTGTCTAGATCTAGGACCCGAGTGCCAAAGCCTCTGCAGGGTACTCGCTCGCCCACAATATGCGGCTTGGACGAGTCTTTTGATGCACCTCACGTTACAGGCCGACGGCGAAATCGACCAAGAAAGCAGGGCCCTCATAGGCAACGCAGCTCTTACCCTCCAATCTTTCCGTGTCGTCGCGAATCAAAGTGTGTCCCTTCCATTGGTGTGCAACTGTTCGAATTAACCACCGCCTCGAATAGGTGCACAGCACGTCCCATTGCCCCTCCCGTCCCTCCCCGCGCTTCGCGCCCTGCAATACGACCTTTCCCTCTCCATCCTCAACGACCCCCAATTCGTCGCCCCCTTCCTCGCCGTCCTCGCCCCCGCCGCGAGCCCGCGTTTATCCGAGATCACGCTCATCTTGAAATACACCAATCCTAGTCCGCAAGACCTCCCTCCGCGTATCCGCGACCCCACCATCGGCGCGCTGGACGCCGCGCTCGCGGCGCACCCCGCACACCCTGCGTTGAAGCTCGTTTGGTGCCTCAGACCATATGTACGTGGGTTTTCGAAGCGCGACATCACTTGGTTCTTCGACGGCTTTGTTCAGATGGTTCGGCGGGCTTTGCCGGAAGCGCACGCGCGGGAGCAGCTTATATTTGAACATGAACAAGGGGCGTAGCGAGGCGATTCCGCATGCCTTCTCTGAGTATGATTACAGATCCATGTAGCGTAGTCGTTCCCCTGTACATCGCACTCGGGACCCTTCAACATCAGCATATCCAGATGAATCACCACCTTGGATCGAACGGGGTTCAAGTTGCAGGCACATATATGCTTTCCAGACTGATACACAATATAAACGGCCGTTTTTATTGTTTTCCAAGTCGAGGTCGATTCATTAAATCAGCGAGCGGCGTTTGAGTCTTGTTCTACACGATGGCGGTCTTGAAAAAAGAAATTCAAACTTCAGAGAATCCTGCGGACCTGCACAGAGCTTCCATACGCAACTAAAGAGAAATCCCGCGGGCTTTCTGGGAGTAAGCCAGAAGTCTTACTTCGGTGTAGCGTCAGTATCGCGCGACCTGTCGAACCGCCGGCTCTGGTGCCTGAGTCGGATGAGGAAAGACCGCTGGAATATGGGCGACATACTACTCCGCTTCAGAGCTCAGCGAGAACCATCCAGAGTGCGGGAGAAAGGTGAGCTACCCAGAACACAGGCAGCGCCGGAAAAGCCGGGTCTTTGGGGGAGGTTGGACAGCGGGCGATAGAAACACATTCGTAGATATCAAACGATCCGTTTGCAGTCTTTGTTATCATTGGCAAATACTGGGAGTGATAAATCCAGGGCATGAGCAGGGCAGATCCCGGTTTCATTCATCGAGCTCCGCGCTCATAATAATACTCTAGCAAAGCGGAATGCAGTGCAGATGAAGATGAGAGGATGATAGATACCGACCTAATCAGGGATCGGGCATTGGTTTAGCTTCGGAGTCGAGCGTCTTCCTCGTCGATTCTGAAATGTAGTACTCGAGAGCTGGGAGATAAGGCATCAATACAATTCAAGGATTAGGCGCAGCAACCCACGATCAATTTTCCGGGATCTACGTTTCGCGATAAAATCTTCCGCCTGAGACCAATAGTCCCGGCCGAGCGTAGCGCCCCGGACCCAGTCCTCGCGGAAGTCGGAACACGCGATAACAACGAGTCGCGACTCCTGGGCCAATTCGGGGACGTTGTGTTGTTCCAAGGACTTTTCGCCGATATCGAACAGAGATAAAATGACCAGAGCATGCAAGTGTTCCCATGTGAGGAGGATGGCGAGGCACATCTCCAGGTAACTGTAGGAGTTGAACGCAAGATGAGTGAGATGTGGAAGGCGCGTCAGCGCGGACCAAACTTCAACCTCAATGTTTTGTGCGACGTTGACTATCTCCAGATGCGTTATCGAGGTGAAGAAGCGATGCGTGAAGTCGATCGAAGCGTCCCGAAATAATGAGTATAAGGCGCAGTGTAGCTTCTTTAGTGGAAGATTAATCTCCAGTATGTTGATCGATGGGTGCGCCCCGAGCCAAAGATTTTCGATGGCGGAACACGCGGTGAGAATAGAGACATCTTCCGCCTCGGGTTCAATGAGGCTTAGATGGCGCACCGAGTCGCGAAAAAACGTGGGCGATTTCGAATGGATGAGAGATCTCAGAGTGTCCGGGGCGATGGAGGGTAGGCGAGAGTCCGGTCCCGATCACGGTCGTCGGCGACAACGAGGGTCCGATACAAAAGCGGCTCCAGCCTATCCGTGGATAATGAGCTTGCGCATACGACGCCCAAAAATGAACGAGCCATTTTTTAACCCGCCATGTCACCAGCATGAATTTTGGGATTGACCGCGGCCAAGAAACGGCGGCGACTTCAAATATCGCGCGCTCCAGTTCAGTGGGAAGTGGAGGGGGGTCTGCATTTACAGATGCCATACGGAGGGGAACCTGCAGTTGAGGGTGTAGACCCTGATTTGACAATGACGGCTGAGTTTAGTTGTGCAAAGGTGGTCGTTTGTGACAAAGGCTAGCACCGCCCTCAGCAAAGAACCTCAAAGTCTGGCACTGCTTTCCTGCAAGTTGGTCAGGAAAGTCAATTGCCTTGGAATCATCCGCCAGGAAATTTTGGTGTGCGCAAGGAAGTCCACAGCGAAGGTTTTCAGCCTGCTTCCCTCGACTTGATTGAATTTACCTTGCTATGGTCTCCGTTTTCAACGTCTTTAATTCGAGAGCCAAATAAATTCAGTCTTTCCGAATACGACGCAAATCAACAACCGGGGAATGCAATCGAGTCCGCCGCTGGAATTTGCAGATTGTGACCGACTCGCTTTCGTGCTCTTATATGGAAACTGGAACCTACTGGAGTCCGACATAATTTGGCGGCAATTCTCTGCCCATAGTACCATGCATGTTCGAGAATCTCCAGTCTGTCTCCCAAGCGGCCAAAGGCTGTCTTGAAGAAAAGCGAGGTCTCTGACGGGGAAATTAAATACCGTGTGATACATACACGCTCGTAGATCTATGTAGAAAGATCTGTCTGCAGCCCGTGTTATCGACATCGGATTGATGGGAGGGATGACTCGAGCAGGGTTCAGAGCATGAGCGGGGCAGATGCCGGTTTCGTTTACGAGCTCCGCGCTAATGATCATGCAAAAACAGGACACGAATGCGATAAATAATTCCGAGTGCGGATTGGAGATTTTAGTCTTCTTCCGAGTCGTTCTCTCCATCATCGTCCTCGTCACAATGCCAAGAACACAGAAAAAGGCGGAGATGATGGTACCAGTGGGTTATTTTGGCGCCGTACCACTCTGTGCGTGAAGGACGCGGGTGGAAGAAGATTGGAAGAAAAGCACACGTAGCGGCAGCCGGCCATCAAAAACCGGCAATCAACGCCTGCTCTTGCTCTCAACCGCCACGTCCTCTCGAATACTTCGCTGCCTATGTGTATATATCATCTGTGATCAATACCGCAACATCCGTCTAATATTGGACCCAGAAAGCACTCGGAATCTCGACGATTTCGCTCGGTTAATTGGGCTAAAGTTGTGGACTCGGAAACCACTCGGAATCGCTGCTCGCCCACTTCATTCGGTTAATTGGACGAGAACTTCTAAGTGTACAGCGCGCTTCAACTTCTTTGCTGTTGATTCGGAAACCAGTTGGAAGCGCAGCTTGAAACTTCTCTTGACGAATTGACAAGTCGCATTAAATCTTGCCAGCTTTCTCGCGTCCTTGATCTCCAAGTACTGAAGGTTTTTTCCTCAGAATCTCATCAAATCGTGGCTCTTGGGATCGGAATAAGCAAGATGTTTCCGAGATCTGCTTCCTCTAACGGCGCGCAGCGCCTGGGGGTTCAATACATACTAAGTCGGCCGCAGGCTGCAGTTCCCACTTCCCACGAACTTCCTGATCCGACTTTAGTTCGGAGCGAAGGTAAGCACCCTGACCACATCCAGGATATTCAGCGTGTCGAACACCCATGCTGTTGGTTGTGATCAGGATAATCGAAGGGCAAACTCGACAAGATTGCGACACAATGAAACTTGAAGGACGCCTTCCCAAGCTTACTCGCCTCCTTCTCCAACTTGTCAATCGTGCGTGTGTCGATGTCACCGCACTTGGAAATCAAGTGCCCTGTCGGGGTCAACTTTCCAGAGTCTACGTGGCCGATGACTGTCAAATGTGTGGAGCTCAGTGCCGTGGAGCGAGTCGGCGCATACCATACGGACAGACGACGTTAATGTGGGTCTTCTTCCTTCCCATAGCCCATTCTTTTCCGGGAGTCCGTAGCAGCAAGCGCAAAGAGAAGGGCGGCGATGGTGACAGTCATTCAGGCGTCTGGGTTATTTGGGCGCCGTCTGTCTGTGCATAAGACAATCGTGGAAGAAAAGGACACCTGGCGGTCCGACTGGCCATCAAACACCGGCCTATTGCTCTCAACCAACATGTCCCCTCGAATACTTAGCTACCTCCATGTACTCATCTGTGATCAACATTGCAATACTCATCTGTCACTCGGAAACGACTCTCGTGACCACTTCGTTCGGTTAATTGGAATAAAGTTGTGAACTCGGAAACCAGTCGGAATTGCTGCGCGAGTTTGTTCTCACTCGGCTAATCAGACTGGAAGCTCCAAGTATGCGGCACTGTATTCCCACTTGAGTTTCTCTGGTGTTGGCTCGGAAACCACCTGGAATCCTGGAATCGCGACTTCCGTCGGACTGAAGCCAAATAGCAAATTTTGCTTTCTCACGTCGTTAATCTGCAGGTACTCAGGTATGGTTTTCCCTGAATGTCGTCAATCATTGCTTCGGAACTCGACATAAAAACATAATATGTTGGCCACTCGAGCCCCGCTCGCTCCGACGATGTCCAGTGCCCGGGGTTGAATGCCAAATCGACCTCCACCCACAAACTCCCTGATCCGACTTCAGTTCGGAGCGAAGGTAAGCATGCTGTTCACATCCAGGATGAATGGACGCCCATGGATAAACGGACGATGTCAGCTCTCCAGAAAGTTAGCCCGAGGAATGATATTTAAGAATCGTCTTGAGGGAGGTATGCTCATCACGAAATGACATCTTCCAACAACTCCTACCAACCTCTTAACATCTCCATAGTCGGCGCAGGCATCGGCGGCTTGACAGCGGCGATCGCACTCAGAAGAAATGGGCACAATGTGCAGGTTTGTCTGTTCACCTCATGGTTGTTATTCTCCACCAACGGGGTTTTTACAGATATTCGAAACCGCGGAAATTAAAACAGAAACTGGCGCTGCCGTGGCGGTTCAGGCCAACTCCTTGAGAGTTCTGGACCATCTTGGAGTGTCGAAGGAGAATTTGAAGGGTGTTCCCTGGAAAGGGGTATGATGCTTATTATCTTGGTGAATTAAACTGTAACTTCATTTCAGAGTGTCGTTTTTTCCCTCTGACGGCAGCGAAGAGGGAAAACCCAGCTCATGGTTAATTCCTGGAATGGAAGAGAATGTATGTGGTATTTTTGCCTCAAAGGATGGTTCATCTAATGCCTCACAGGGATTACTCTGTCATCGGAGTGATCTGTAAGAGGAACTCAAACGGCTGGCGACGGGCGGAGGCGAAGGCCCGCCCGCTATACTTCGGCTTGGAACGACCGTCGTTGCTTCCGATCCTGAGCAAGGAACCGTGACTTTGAAGGGCGGTGAAATCGTTGACGCCGACTGTATCCTCGGGGCCGACGGAATCCATGTATGCACCACGCTTTTTTCTTTCCCTTTTGAAAGAACTAATTGAGGTTTAGTCGGTCATTCGCTCTCAAATCCTAGGAAACACTGAAAGCCCAAAATTCGGGCTGGTCTTGCTTCCGCGTTATTTTTGAGGTGTCGAACCTTCTGAACACGCCCGAGCTTGAATGGCTTCATGCCGGTGTCACTGGTAGTCGCATTGTAATCGACAGGGAAGGCCCATTCCGGATGTTCTTGATCTACCCATGCCGGAACGGCGCTTTCATCAACGTTGTGGCATTTTACCCAGATTCGCCCGAGGATGATGCAGGTGAGTCTTTGGAAATCATTTCACAAGTGTCATTATCAATCCTTTCCATGTAGCCTGGACACCCACTGCGACTCGAGAGGAATTCATCGCCAAGTTCCCCAAATTTCACCCGAAATTCATGAGCTTCCTTGATCTGCCCATCCATGACTCGATCCACCGATGGAAATTGCGGGTATTGCCTCACTTACCAACTTGGGTCCGTGGCCGAGCGGCGCTTCTCGGAGATGCTGCACACGGCACCCTGCCTCTGCTAGGCCAAGGAACCGGAATGGCGGTCGAGGATGGCGGTTCCCTCTGGTTCCTGCTTCCGGCTGGGACTAGACGTGAAGACATTCCAGCCAGACTCGAGGCGTACCAACGTCTTCGCACGGAGCGGGGGGAATTCGTGAATACCGAATCTGTCGCGCAGTTATCGAAAGGTTTTAGCCTTGTCGAAGGTATGCAAAGCCAATATGAGTCGCGAGTCCACTCATTTCTTCAACAGCTAAAGAAATTCAGTCTTACCTCCTTGAATACAACGCAATGAAAGCAGCCGAGGAATGCTATCGAGCATATTTTGGAACCAGTGGAGCCTGAATGCCGAACTGGGTGATAGAAATCATTGCAACCTTGCTGCCGTACTGCTCTTGAATTATGTTAGACCCTCTGTAGGTCAGGATATAATTTGATTGCAATTCTCTACCTGTGTTCGACATTCTCCAATCTGTCTTCGAAGCGAAGCTCTTCTGACCTCATGTCGACCAGGCTGCTCTCAGACGGCGCTTCGCTCGAATACGGCAAAACGCTGAGTGTCTCATTCAAAAGTTCAATATCTTATGATGCATCCACATTCATAGATATACACCGATCTGTCTGTTACCCTTGGTGTCTAATTGAGAGCTGCATGATAAAGCATAAATCCAGTCCACGAATTAGGCCCAACAACTCACAGTCAATTTCCCGGGACTTGCGCTTCGCGATGAAATCCTCCGCCTGAGACCAATAGTCATGACCTTGTATCACTCCCTAGACCCGGTCCTCGTGGTAGTCGGAACAAACGATAACAAAGAGTCGCAGTTCCAGGGCGAGCTGGGGAACGCCGTATCGTTCCAAGAGCTTTTTACCAATGTTTTCCTGGAGTAAAACGACCAGCGCTTCCAGATCTTCCCATTTTGGTAGGAAACGGATGCACATCTCCAGGTAGTTCTCAGAGTTGAACGCGAGATGGGTTAGATGGAGAAACGTTGCTCACCCGGAGTTAAATAGCGAATAGCGGACGTTGCTTGCTGAATCGGACCACAGGCTTCGAGGGCGACAGAGGGTCGGAACAACATCGCTGAATAGGAATATTGTGAGGCATCATCGACGGTCGAAATTTCAAAAGGGTGGGGTTCCGCTCGGCGTTTGTGGCGTCTGGATCCGGTATTGTACTTTTCCTTGCACCTCAACCGAGGCTTGGACGTTTAAGGAGCTAATGAAAGTGGGACGATTCGCGACTGGATCAATGACAGCAGCACAGACAACTCGGCCGCGTTATTTAAGCCGATTCGAACCATTCAAGCGCGATCGGTTTCACCCTTGTGGGATTGATAGCTCCCACCCAAGAGGTTGGTGGAACAGAGTGCCATTTCGCTTGCGAGCAATTACTCGCCTGCCCCGAACAGTCTGTAACGGATCGTGTAGTTTTTGTGGTTCACTGAACCCCGTGCACAAGTTCCTTGATAACGCGTGAACAATCAGGTATAGCCAGCTCGCAGCTTTGGCAATACTCGATTGAAGGATGTCCTAGACAGAGGTAAGTGCGAAACGTTTACCAATGTCCGATAGACGAAGCAAGGCAATTAAGCGATTGCGGAGGGCGCGTTAGAGCAGAGTAATTGTGTGGGTGAAAAGTGAGTTATATTATCCAGTACCAGCGGTTTATATACTCAATGGTAGCTAAGGCGAAGTGAAATAAGAAGTGAAACATGGGTGTTTGAAATAGGATGAAACAAGGGTTGTAAATTAGTAGGTAGGAAGGAAATGAGCATCCACACAGTGGATAGAATATGAAATGAAAAGGAATTGGAAATAAAATAGAACATACGGTCGTTGAGTCATGATATCCATCACACAGTCCTTGTGTAACGAACGAGCAGTAACAGCCCCAGTCCGACAGCGAAGTGTTTGAAATGGGTGTAAGCAGCGCATAACCCAGTACTCGGGCGCTGTATTTAGTAGTGAGGTGAAACGTATCATTGGCGTCCAATGAGATACCAATCCAATTAAACCGCCGTGCATCGACGTTTCGCGGGTCCCCCAAAAAAACGGAACACGAGGTTTCCGCACCAGACATATCTCGTATTCTAGTATCATAAATAATTACACGTCACACCGTTTCGGAACGACTTGCCCACCATATTCAACTTCAAGACCTCCCGGAGCGGGATCGGCAGAGAATGGAACTACAAGCACAGTCTTCCGTGGCGCCGCAGAACTGCATCCCAACTCTTTCTCCCGACACCCTCGTAGGCGTGAATCTCCTTCAGCGCCGGAAAATGCGCCGCCAGAAATCGCGCGGTGCGGTCAGCGTGGGACAGCAACAGAGGCGAATGGCAGACGACGAGGGTTTCGAGCCCATGTGTGCGCACGCTCGTGCTTGCGGCGTTCGGGGGCCGCGGAATAGTCGTTGTGTTGAACAGCATCTCGAGTTGGGTGAGACGGGGGCAGTTTACAGCGAATGAGGAGAGGCACGCGAGGGTGACGCGTGTGTGGGTGACACCTTCGAAGAGTCCGAGGAATTCGACGCGCGGCCATGCGCGGGATAGATCCAACACGATGGTGTCGTCGAGGTCGAATCCACCACTGATGTGGATCGCCACGCTGGTGAAATTGCAGAATGAGAAGAGAAGGCGGAATGTGCGGTTTTCGATGTGATAGCCGTCAGGCAGTTGGGATGAATGGTCTTGTGACTGCATCCAGAGATCCGAAAGGCAGGGGTGCAGGACCCCCGCTGAGAGAGCGGAGAAAAAGGCATCCAGTTGAGAGGGGCCCGCGGAGTTGGAGAAAGCGACGGACAGGGATTTCAGCGGGACGTGATGAAACGACTGCAGAAGTGCAGTGGAATCCTCCACATTAGGCCGGAGGAGTTGCAGCGTGTGCAAGGAGGTGAACCCCTGCTCGTGCACAGCAGTGGACCAGTCCGAGGCCTCTGATAAGCGGTGAAACAATAGCGATGTAAGGCTCGGCATGCGCGAAAGATGCCCCATTGCTGCTTGATTCAGCTGTGGAACACGTATGGACTCGGCATCCGATAGTTCGCACAAGAATGAGGAAATAGCATGAAGCTCTTCCAGTGAATCCCATGCGTTCGGGTCCGGATCAGGGATAATAGAGACGTTCCTCAGATAGGGACATTTGGATGGGAGGATTGGGAGGAGTGAAAGCGATTCCTGAGTTGACCGAAAAGAGACAGTGGTGATCGCAGGACTGAGGAATGTTCCAATGTGGGGGAATTGGACACCGGGATGCCGCCAGGTAATACCTTTGAGAGCAGGGAATGTGTTTGGTGGAAGAGACAAAGCCATGGTTGGAAGAATATTAGACAACGTCCACTCGTCCGCTCCAGAGAAAAGCAGCTTGACTCGAGCTGCATAAATGGAAAATCTCTTCCAGTCCTCTTTACGAATCGGACGAACCAATCGCTGCGGATCTTTCAGTAAGTCACCGACATATCGCGACCAAGATTACTCACTATTGTGTAGTTTTTGGAGTCAGATTTATCGACGACACACAGGTCGTCGGGAAGGCAGACAAGGAGATTCCCCAACGTCGCCAATCTCCACATGGGACCAGCGCATTCTAGATAAAAGGCCTTGCATGTCTTTGCGGCTTTCGCGAGGTGGCAGAACGTGGGCTGAGTCGACCTGTCTCCGAACGAAAATTCAAGGGTTTGCGTCGGATTGAGTTCGGAAATGATTCCACGGAGGAGCTCCGGATTGCGCGTTGGATCCAAGTAGGAGAATATCTCCCACAGGACCTCTGGAATCTTCAGGCAGCGATGCATGTGGCAAGACAGCAAAACGCGATCGGGGTGTGCAAGTCACCGATCACCGTGACGTGACTCGTCCGAGTCCTGCGTGTGGATAACCAGTCAGAAATTTAATTTAAATTAATAATAATTATTAATAATTTAAACCAGGAATTGTGATGGCGGGGCAAACACGGGATCGAGCAAAACAAGACTTAATTTTGCAAACGCTGGTGTAAAAACATCAAGCGAATGTCAAGGGAGGGCAACTGCGAGCGAATGTGTTCGTATACCAGTTCGACGAGCTAACAAGCCTCGACAAGGGATCGAGACGACCGGAAATTCACGCCCCTCGGTGTCATGTCTCATCTAAACTCGCAGTCAGATCTTGAGAAGAAGACTGCCGATCCAGCTTCAGTCGACAAAGTTTCACCACCTCAATCCGGATCCCCTCTGCTCCTGCGCCACCTTCTCCGCATTCGCCTTCACCGCTCCCTCATCCTTCACGAACAACCACCACCCCGCCATGGGCGCCACCGTATCGTCCCTTCCTCCCACCGACAGTGCCTCGTCCCCGCTCGACCCCACGCGCATCGCAACGTGCCCGCCGATCATCGTGCAATCGAAGCGCACACCGTTGTCGATGACGATGACATCCACCTCTGCAAACCCCGGCGGGATGGCGCTGCCGGCGAGGCGGTGGTACGGTGTGTCGTCGAGCACGAGGTCTCGGTGTGCGTGCCGGTCCAGGTACCTCGTCCAGAATTCCGCGGCGGTGAGCGCGCTGGGGTCGGATTCTGGGGCGATGGCGTTCTGAGTGGGCGTTGTTAACTTGTAATGTAATAATGAGGAGGGTACTGATGTGCGTATACGCACCACGGTGAGCGGATTTCCGCGCCATTTCCCCTCCTTGTCGAATACGGTGAACGCGGTGATCCACCCGGTATAGTAGTCGCCGCGCCCGCTGCCACCCGCCTCGTAGTGCGCGATGCGCTGCCAGAAATTGGCGTTCGCCGCGTTGGTGGGGTCGTCGAACGCTGCGACGAAGCTGCCGATGACGGGCCGCAGCAGGTGGTACCACGCCGTCGTCTCGAGCCCGTACTCCTTCAGCTTTTCCAACCGGCCAAAGATATCTACCCAATCCGCGCGCTCGCCGTCGAGCGTGACGCGCGGGATGCCGCAGGCCGAATATTATGACTTTGTACTCGTAGTATTGCTTGAGCGTCGCCATGAGCAGCACGGCGCCGACGGTGGTGTCGTTGACGGTCGTCGTTGTAAAATTTGGGGTCGCCCACGCGCGCAAGGCCGGGTCGACAACGTTTCTTGTTGATGAGGTCGGTGAATTGGCGCGCGATCTTACCAAATTCGACGGTGTAGCGCGTGGCTCCATCCTCGTTAACATAGATGACGAGCTCCTTCTTGCCCTCGTGCGCGACAAAGTTGGCGCGGAGGACCTCGGCGCGGGCATTGACAAAGAGGTTGAATTGGCAGAGGATGGCGAGCCAGACGTCGTCGGGGCGAATCACCAGCGCGCGATCTTGGCTGTAGGCATCCAGCAGAGTCGCGACAAAGCCGTTTGGGTTGGGGACGAGCCAGGGGATCTTTGCGGACATGTCCCGGCCACTGAAAGTATACAGGGGTTGAATTTACGGCAGTTAAACCTACGGGAATATTCACATACGATCCCGCTGTTTCGCTGTGTACGGGGAGTGAGAACTGCAACAGTTCGCTGGCCGTTGCGTGCTGGCTTTTGCACGCCTTTGCAAGCATTTCGTCTGCGGTGTAGCCATCCCGACCTTCTGGGAATGGATAAGGTTTGGCCGGATGTGCTGCAACTGCGAATGAGACAGGCATGGCGTCGGATGGCGAGGGGATTGGAGGGAGAAGTGGTTGAGAAGAGGAGTTATAATTACTAGTAGCGAGTGTGATGTGATGCGTATCCATGGTAACCCACGGCCAATCCGACAAACAACGGTCAACTTCTTCGCAAGACCACCATGGGGGAGTCCGAAGCTTGATGTTCCCAGCATAACCGGCTACGCCGAGGAACACAGTGCTCATTTCTGGAAACTCAGACAGACATACGGGTTGTGCGTCATCGAAATAACTACACCTGTGCAGCGTGTGCCTGGATCTCTGCTGAAGTGCAAACGTTAGCTGAGTGAGCGCCACCAAAGAGATGGTCAAAATAATGTGCAGTCCGGACCTGAGGATGACAGGAACAGCGAAAAGGCGATTGTAGAAGCACGAGTGTCGAATCTAGCACTGTGGGGGATCATGGATCGAGGCAATGAACTAACGTCGGTCATTCCGGACAGACACGAAGAGCGTATTAAGTCTGCGAGAGGGTCTTGAAGGTATCAAAGTCGAGGGGCACCGTTACTTTCTTGGGAAATGTGTTAACGAGGTTTTATTTAACCAGCTGGAATCCCTACAAGGACGAGTATCAAGTCCAAGAAGTGCCAAGTGCCACGAAATATCCCAGACAAAACTGCAGGTAGTAGGGGAGGAGGCGGATCGACCAGAATATGACCGCATCGTGGCCCGGGATAGTCTATCGTTTACTCCAGAGCTACCGCTCGACATTAAGCGGCTCCCGGGTGATAAGAAACCGTCCGCGCTCGTGAGCGCTCGGTAATGCCTCTTGAATCATCTGGACGAAATTGTCGGACTGCAGTCCATGGTTGAACTGGGTATTCGGACGCACATCGACCTGCCACCGAAGTTTCAAGTACGGACTGGAGGGATGAGCCGCGAGAGCAGCATCCAGCGTACTCATGAGGCTCCGATGGATTATAGGCGGAAAGTCGTGCAAACTGGGTGTGTTGTACCAAAATGTGACTGTGATCTCGGCAAGTCTGGAACTCGAGGGAAGGGGGTGGAGGATGGCGTTGATGAGCTCGGGGGGTGCCGAGGGCGAAGAGCGAAATGCCATATTCTGGAAATCTGAGTGCAGGCAGAGGTGTTAGAGGCGACAGAATTCGATGGGATGCTATGTGGACGGTTATTCCGTCAGAAGTCGAGATGGCACAAAATCGGGACGCACGTACATGTAGCGCGGGCCATTTGGATGCGAAGGGATTTCAGCGTCCGCGACGCGTTAGAGATGATGATATGCGTGTTTGACTGAGGAAAGGGATTCGCAGCGTTTATCGCGAGATGGGTCAACCCATTCGTCAACGACGCATATTGCGGGTAGGCAAACAACCTGCATAGACCCAAGCATCCACGTCCGATCCTCAACCGCAGAGCACCGAGCACATGCTGTAACGAAAGTTGGGAAACGTCCAAATCATCTACGACGTCCACGCGTCTGACTGTCAGCGCAGGCGCTGCTCTAAGCAGAGACAGAAGCATATCTAGTGGAAGTTCGATGATATTCGTGATGACCAGTTCGTGGAGCGACCGCTGTGAGAGGTAAACCGAGAATATGCAGAGGAAAGGCTGAGTGGTATATCGGACCAAATGCACCGACTGCCGTCCATGCCACCGAAGACACACCGGCGCACATTGACGAGCATGGCCAGCATCGCCTCAATATCAGTGACGGTGAAGTCTGGATCGCTGATATAGTCCTCTTCTGGGATGTACAGAGTCAGATCGGTAACATAGCTCGCATGTGCGGCGATTGCTTGAGAACGGCGCACATCGCAGCATGATTGTAGCCTGCCAGTTTCAGCGATCGCAGAAGGTTACGCTGGCTCTGCTCGCGTAATTTGGACCCGGCGAGAGAGCAAGCCTTGAGCGTCGGCATCATCTATGTCCTGCACGATTGCGTCGAGGAGTTCTTGTGGGAGGCGCATGGTGCATGGTGGGATGTATCAAGATGCGATGTCCGATGATGTTCCCAGGGCAGGTTCCAATCGGATCGGAATGCCGAAATGTTCAACCAATGGTTACCGATCCAAATTCCTGGAGCGCTTTGCACCCTTCCGCCATGTGGCACACAGCATGGAGAGGCACATCGCTGGCGTGGCACTACTTTTAGGCTCTAACTGTTTCGTTCTCGTTTACGGTGGAGCCCAAACTAAATGGAACTGGTTGCAAATGTTTAAAAAACCGTTTAATCTGTTTATAAACGGTATTTAATGCTGGGATGTAATACCATCGCTCTAGCGGACATTTAGGTAAGAAATAATGTGGGCCAGATCACGAGCCTCAAGCATATTGTTCTTGCCATAAGCATCCATGTACTGCAGAAGAGCTTCTGTTACTGAAGTCCCCGAGATGGCCGAGCACCATCAGACATTGCCGATTAGGGAAACTTGCCGCTCATCAAGAATAAGTGGTTGATTGTGAATATCCCAGGTTGTACTAACCCATAACATAACTAGGAGCTGGGGTGTATGGCCCCAAAACTCACCACATAGACCTTAGTCAGTAATTGCCGCTCGAGAAACCGTTTAATCATTTAGTTTTCATATATTTATTGTTTGGAGGGGTCCGCAAACTAAACGAAAATTTAGACGGTTATTTCCGTTTAAAACGGTTACAAAGGAAAACAGTTGGAGCTTTAGCACTAATCTATCCTTCCCGCACCATGTATTAAAGCGCAATCGGCGGTGATGGGAACGACAATCTCTCCCGAAAGTCGCGCATGTGGTTGAGTCCCCAAAACGAACAGATGTTCGTCATTTGCGAGTGTTCCTTGTTGAACTCACGTCTTTCGAGGTACTCGTTGCTCAAAACCGAGTGAGCAGTGCGCACAGTGTAAATCCAGAACAAAAATGGGTTATATTCGCGACATTGAACACGAATCACTGCCCGATGTAGAATTACAGCCAGAAAGAACACAAGGACCAAAACCAAAACTCCGAACTATGTCCCAACGGTGTTCCAAGGCTCAAAGAGTGATGGGGATGCAGTTGATCGCGATGAGAGTACCTAGAGTAGACGCATTTAGCGCTCTGCATGAAAGAATTTACAAGATTGATCAGTCACACACCCCACGAATTCTGGGGGGCGTCGCAGACGACTTTGGTCCCGCCGCTGATCAAAAGGGTGAGTTTGAGGTGATAGACTGATGAATAAATAGATTACACACCAGTTGTTCCCGAGGATGGTGATGGGCGAGCAGCTCAGGCCAATGGGCACGGTTATGCCAGTAAGGTCAAGGCCGACAAGAGCTGCGACGGCCGAGACCGCCGCGTCGGTGGAAGAAAGAACACTATTGCAGCACCGGGGGGAGGTCGGGCAAGTGACCGGGGGAGGGGGGGTGCCGGTGGCAGCAGCAAGGGTCTACAATGAAGGCATTAATTAGTTGTCGAGCACGGGTCGGTAGCGCCGAGCGTACAATGAGCACCGAGGTGACAAGAACAGAGATCTTGGAGAACATATTCGTTTGTTTGAGAGAGCTTGAACTACCAAGGGATGAGTTCGAGTGAGGATTTGAAGGGAGCCGACCTCACTTTTATATCTTTTCTGGCGCGCATTAACCGCGTTTGGAATTATATAGAACCCAGAAACGGACGCGCACGCGTCCGAAATCACCAGGGGTTGTGGAGCGAGTGGAGCCATTTGACAAGAGGATGTCGGGAGTTTCTTCCGTAGAACAAGAACGCATGAGCAGGCGAGGCCAACTATGGACTAATTCAGCGGCGGAATGATGGATGCAACAGTGTCACCGCACCTCGTTCTCACGCCAAGTCAACCAGGCAGGGAACAAAGCATTTATGTGCGCAACACCGATGTTCCAGAGGTAGTTATGGACGACTGCCTCAAGATCGAAGAGAATGGAGATTTTTCTCCGTGGGTTCTGCCCCAGTTCGCAAAAACAAGGGTTGTGTGTGGGGGAGCAGATGATGGGGAGAGCGCCGCAAGCCTTGAGGATTCTCACCCTTTACCGCGACGGCGTTCCTGAATCTCGTGACGTGCAGGGACGATGGATATCACTCGCACTGCGGGGAAGTGCAATGTTCTGGCGGGGGGAGAAGCGCCGCAAGCCTAAACTGGAGACCTTTACCATGACGAGGAACGCTTCCGAGTCGACTTCGTTGACGTCAGTGATATTCTGGCGAAGTCATGTCTCTCGAAACCGAATTAAAGGTATATATCCAGATAATTGAAATGCCCAATGCAAAGACCAAGATTATAGCCAGCGAGGCAGCGCGTTAGTGAGCATGCTGTTGCCGTGCAGTGGAGCGTAAATGTCGCGGTGGTTTCTTTCTTTCCACACAGATTTCTGAATCGTCAGTTGAAACTGTACGGAGAGTTAGCAATCCGAGTCGGCCACACTAGACGACCGTGCGAGGCGTGCACAAGACATCTATGGGACAAAAAATGTGGAAGTGGATCTATTGATGCAGTATGGAATAGTACAAGACCCGAGAGGGCTGGACAGAGAGCTCGAGGCTAGTAGCGAGGAAGAATCAGACACATCGACGTGGAGAAAGCCAGCGGAGCATGGGAAATTATCTCCGCATAAAGACAAGATATCTTGTCCATATACTTATGGGCAAGACCCCCCGCACTGCACCAGGGTCCTCTTGTTTCGCCCCCTCCCACTACACACGCACAGCGCCAGTCCCCCCATTAGTACTTTACTGGAGTCGCCTCATATCCGCCTCTGTGAAGCTCTATAAAAGAAAGTGCTTGCCCTCATGCTCATCGTTTCAAGAACACGTTTCGCAGTTCTTTCTTGGACCGGGCCCATGGAATTGGTTTCGACCAAATGTCCAGGTGACGAGTACAGAGGGTCATAAACTGAACACAGGTGATGGTGGCACTACGATTTCCTGGCAATTATGTAATTTCCCAATGATTGCCGAGAAATCAACATCTGGAAAAATGAACGCGGGTGACGGGTGACACCGGTGACACCCCGTGAGCATTTGGTCGAAATACTGCCAAAGCCAGGCTAAGAGAAAATCTTTGGCTTGGCCTGGGATTTCGTCAGGCGAAAGCCAAAGAGTACCCCACCAAAAGCCGTAGCTTTTTGGCCTGCAAACCAAAGCCAGCAAAGCCATGGCTCCGGCTCTGGCCCGGCCTCCGATCTTTCGAAAGCGAAAGCCACGGCTCTCGGGCCAAGCCAACGCCAGAATATCACTGACGTCAACGAAGTCGATTCGGAAGCGTTCCCCGTCGTGGTAAAGGTCTCCGGTGGAGGCTTGCGGTGCTCTCCCCCCGCCAGAACATTGCACTTCCCCGCGGTGCGAGTGATATCCATCGTCCCTGCACGTCACGAGATTCAGGAACGCCGTCGCGGTAAAGGGTGGGACTCCCCAGTGTAGGCTTGCGGCGCTCTCCCCATCATCTGCTCCCACCACACACAACCCTTGTTTTTGCGAACTGGGGCAGAATTCACGGAGAAAAATCTCCATTCTCTTCGATCTTGAGGCAGTCGTCCATGACTATCTCTGGAACATCGGTGTTGCGCACATAAATGCTTTGTTCCCTGTCTAGTTGACTTGGCGTGAGAACGAGGTGCGGTGACACTGTTGCATCCATCATTCCGCCGCTGAATTAGTCCATAGTTGGCCTCGCCTGCTCATGCTTCTTGTTCTACGTTCTACGGAAGAAACTCTCGACATCCTCTTGTCAAATGGCTCCACTCGCTCCACAACCCCTGGTGATTTCGGACGCGTGCGCATCCGTTTCTGGGTTCTATATAATTCCAAACGCGGTAATGCGCGCCAGAAAAGATATAAAAGTGAGGTCGGCTCCCTTCAAATCCTCACTCGAACTCATCCCTTGGTAGTTCAAGCTCTCTCAAACAAACGAATATGTTCTCCAAGATCTCTGTTGTTGTCACCTCGGTGCTCATTGTACGCTCGGCGCTACCGACCCGTGCTCGACAACTGATTAATGCCTTCATTGTAGACCCTTGCTGCTGCCACCGGCACTCCCCCTCCCCCGGTCACTTGCCCCGACCTCCCCCCAGTGCTGCAACAGCATCGAATCCTCCAGCAGCTCCGCAGCTTCTCTGGTCGCTGCCGTTGTTGGTCTCGACCTCACCGGCCTCAACGTGCCCGTTGGCCTGAGCTGCTCGCCCATCACCGTCATCGGGAACAACTGGTGTGTAATCTATTTATTCATCAGTCTATCACCTCAAGCTCACCTTGTTGATCAGCGGCGGGACCGAAGTCGTCTGCGACGCCCCCCAGAATTCGTGGGGTGTGTGACTGATCAATTTTGTAATTTTCATGCAGAGCGCTAAATGCTTCTACTCTAGGTGGTCTCATCGCGATCAATTGCATTCCCATCACAGCTTGAGCCTTGGGACGCCGTTGGGACAGATAGTTCGGAGTTTTGGTTTGGGTTGTTGTGTTTGGTTCTGGCTGTAATTCTACATCGGGCACTGATTCATGTTCAATGTCGCGAATATAACCCATTTTTGTTCTGGCTTTACACTGTGCGGATTGCTCACTTGGTCTGAGCAGCAAGTGCCTCGAAAAACGTGAATTCAACAGATTCAACCACATGCGCGACTTTTGGGAGAGATTGACCTCCCCATCACCGCGGATTGCGTGGTACCACAAGGTGCGGGATTGATGAGTGCCACGGCAGTCATATCTAGAGAAAATTGAGAACGCTCTATGGGATGTCTTGAATCTGCCTCGATCTTGTGATCAAAATTGGAACGATACATTGCTGGGATCAATATCTTCAATAGGGACCATGGTTCCTGGCGCGCGCATGTCTGCGGTGTTAGGCGGATGTTCAAGAGCCGCCGATGACACTCGCTCTTGGATCGAACCTGAGGTAGAATTGCGCACGGTAGGTTCTGACGCAGCTAACAGCACCGAGATGCCGGCTTTCATTCCGGACACCTGGGTGCTCACGCTTTTCATTTCGCACTCGACCTGCGCAGACAAATATCGGTCATCCGAGTATCCTGAAGCACGATTTAGTTTCCCTATACACGTATTCCATTCGTGGTATCGTTCAACCTTGTGCTAATTTTGCTCCAGTACTTGTATTACCAACCACCCCCATTCAACCCGTACCGGTGCAGAGTATCTTTGCACAATGTATACACCGCGTAGCGCGAGAGAAAAAAAAATCTGGTCCGAACCGCCCTTAAACCTGGACCAAACCCCAGCTCTCTCGGAAACACGCCGAAATTATTTGTCCAGAGCTTGGACGAGACACACATGATGTCTTTATCCCTCTATAGCTATTAAAACCTTCGCCGCAAAGCCGCCCTGCATACGTGGCCAGCCGTCTAGGCCGACGTCCAAAGAAAAGCTTAAATAAATAGGGACACTACTTCGTCTATGGAGGGTCGCAACATTTATATATAATTCCTGAGGCATCATTCATTCTCAGCTGGGTAAAAGACGAAGGCACAGAACTCACGTTGGTATATGCCTGTGCTTCATCATTTCATCCAAAATAATATTCCTTTGAAGGACAGAGTCACGGTCATGGGTGCACACTGCGCCTGCGCGGGCCGTGGGTCCTCACGCGCCGCGCCGTGTGCGAGAGGTTGTTGGGAGTGTGCGAATTTGGAAATGCGAACCAGCGCTGCCAGAGTCCCGGAGCGGGTTTCGTAGTGGGGGTATGTGAGAGAGCGGGGGTATCATGACCGCCGGACATTAGGGACGTGGCTCCGACACCGGCGGCGAGGGTGAGTGCGAGAAGGGTCAAGGAAGGGCGCATCGGTGTGTTGATTGTGGGGACAAGAGAGAGGGGGTGGCTGAGGATGATTTCGATGGTAATTGGCGTAGGGAATGGAGAGCAAAAAGGACAAAGGAATGGAGGTCCTCCACGCCGCTTGTGCGTGGTGTCCTCGTTGCTCGTCAATTGAACCCCTCGGCCGACGGGGTCCGAAAGCGCGTTGAACACGAGTTTTTTATGGTAATTTCATTAAATCCCGGTGGCAAAAATTCGGCTGCATAAAGCGCCCATTCTCATTATATGGCCCTGAGCAATCCGCCTGGTTTTCTCGTTTTCTTGTGTTTGGTCAATTTTTTTGATCGTGTTCTGGATCGTAGTCGGTGATTGCCGTGGATGATCCAAGTTGCCGGGCTTTGTACCAGCGCCGGCATGGGGGGGGGGGGGGGGTGGGGGGGATTGATTATACTCGCGTGGTCCACAACATGAACGACGAGTCTACCGAAGACAAATCTCTTGCTCCCGGCCACCATAAAGAATTCAGCTCCGACGCATTCCAGCGCTCATAAGCCATTGCAATATCGGTCACACCCCATTCCGGTCCCTTTAACTCCGTCCTGCCCTTTTTCCGTTTGATTGCGCAGGAATTTCAGCACCTCTTTGCTCTGAGCGACGAGCAACCTCGATTGTGTCTTCACTGGCCTTCTAGAAATCGACTGCAGAGGAAAATCTCCTTCGGCCACGCTCTCATACTCTTCATCAAACCGACAAACCGGAAAGACGCTGAGCATCAAACTGCCATCTAAAATCACTGGACTCGCAGAGTTGTTCTGAATCCGGCCTTGCGGAAATTGTGTTGCAGGAGCATCCCATCTCTTCCAGTGCTGAATGTTCTAAAGTCCGACAACTCTCCGCCCATGTACCACAATGACACACAATGGTCAATCACAGCCATACAGCTTATAATTCAATCGGAAGGCCTTGAGAGTATGATACTCCACCTGGAATCCATAGATCCAGATATAAAAACTCTGTGTGATGTGAAACAAGTCGAAGATGGTGCGCGATGTCCGCGACGCCGCGTACGCGTACGATCTCCTCGAAACTGTTGGGAATTCAGGTCACACGAGATGCAGCAAGCGAAGGTATATTCGAGGCCGAAGGAGTGGGCGTCGTGGGGATACAGGCAAGCTACGGAATGAGTCGACAGGAGGGATATATATGTAAGAATGTGAGTCATGGAAGGCGTAGTTAGGATACGGAATTGGAAATGGCGGAGAAGGCGGCGGATGTACCGGAGCAGGCGGCGCAGTGCGATCACCATTTCGACAGAAACTGACCCCGGTGCCACCGCAGAGCGCTTCTTCCCTCCGCTGCGGTATCCATCGAAGACAGCGTGCATTAATTCACCCCAGACTCGCCTTTCTCCAATTCTGGTCACGCTCTCGTTGTTCTCATGGCCAACCACTTGCGGAGGTTCCCGCTTCTTCTTCCTCCCCGCAAAGCGAATCCGGTATTAAATTACGCTCGCTTTGGAAGTTCAAACGATGAGTGACTTCCGTGTAATACTACCTACCTACCTACCTACCGACAGCTTCAATTTTTCATCGAAATCGTAATTGCCGGCACTCCCGTGGAGCCGGCCTTTCGCCGTCGCATGGTGTGTCAACCCGTGCCCGATTACACACAGGCTTTCATAGGGCATAATAGAACCCGCCAGGAGGAAGACAGACTGAACTCATACTACGAAATGCCGCAGATGCTTCTTTCCGCACTTCGCGGCCCACAGCGATGCATAAGAGGGCAGCACACCTCCCTCCCCTCATCTCAGGCTTTTGCCCACGCAATTCTCTTCCTCAAGATATGCGCCCCAGCGCCCTAGCCTCCCTCGTAACTGTCCTTGTGCTCACTTTCGCCGTTGCACCTACCCTGGGCCTGCCTGATCAATCCCGCGTTGCCAGGAATCCTTTGGTCTGTGATATATCCTTGCCCACTCCCTTATTTACTCGTTAAGTAACAATAGAAAAAGGAAAAATGCACGGGATATTGTACCGACCACACCACCTGTGGGGTGCATGACGGGTGCTGCTGCTATGCCAAATTCGTGAGCTCATCCGTGGCCTTGTCAGTTTCCTGACCAGAGCGCGCAGAATTTCTGCTTTGAGCCATCCAAGGGTGAGAAGTGCGAGGACCCAGTCACCCCGCCGGTGAGTGCCGCGTTTGGTCTGGGCCGCTCGGGCTTACTTCAGCCTTCAGTACGGTGCTTTTTGATTGAAATAATCGCACCTCAAACCTTTGCGCGTGAGCGACAATTGAGGCACGGGAGCTGGAGATGCGTCGACGTAAATACGTAAGAATACTGTGCTGCAGCAATGTAACTTTCTTTGTTCAACTTTGTTTGGTAATACTTGGGTTGGAGGAGCGCGTACAATTGTGAAGAACTTTGTGCCCATACGCAATCAACGGGTTCCTGAAATAAACTCGCCGTCTTCTGGGAACAGAACGTTATTCGTTCATATCTTCGGGGATCTACTCAATTGGCGGGGCCGAGACGTTGGTTTCCCGGTTTTCGCTCCCCACAAATGAAACCAAGCATTCTTGCAACTTGCGCTCCTTTTCAAACGACAAGCGGAACGAGGTTCCGCCACCCGGGCTGATCCGCACCGAGCGGCATTGCTGATCGGCGTGAGCCAGCCGCCGCGTCTCATCAGCGACTGTGCTGGCGGGCTTGATCCTAACGTCCACAACACGCGCGGCCTCCAATAAGAACCCGATTCCAAAGGCTTTTGAAGGGTTCTAATAGCCCTAACCCCACCTTAGTATGGGTGAATGATATATCGCGGTCCACTGATGGTCGGAGCACCGTGATGTATCAAAACCACTAGTTCAGAGGCGAAACTGATATATCACGGCAGGTAGGTTTCTACTTTTATTTCCAAGCCGGCGTCGGTCATCGTCAATTGACACGAGGCACTCGGGGTTGCCATCAAACGGGATCAAACAGGCTAGACGTCGCGATCAACTGCGATCAAAAGCCCTCAACGTCGTCGCTGACGACGACAAATTTTCATCAAAAATCATGCCAAATTTTCGAGAAAAAATCTGATAAATGATAGAGATATGGAGAGTACATATGAGAATATAAACAAGTAAAATGGTAACAACCGGGGGTACGAAGTGCTGTTTTCGGTGAAATGCGCGTGATTTACCCTGGGGTTCGGAAACATGCGGCCGCAGTGTCGGGGTCGAGCTTGGGCTTTGAGCATTCATGCAGCCCGCGGCATGCTGGAATGTGTCGACCGGGCGCCGTGCCTCGAGCGCTGCGCTCGTCCACGCTCCGTTCAGCCCCAGTGAAGTGTATATGTACATCTCCTCGTGTGCCGCCGCACCGGGCAGCGCCTCGGCGATGCTCCAATCGTGCACCGCCGCCCCCCCTGCTCTGCTGGTGGCACATCCCGTATTGCCCCGCTGCGGTTCCAGTGCACGTGCGCCCTGCGACACCTCCCCATTGTGACCACGCCGCAGTCTGCCCGCCTGCTCGCTGCGCCCCTACACCACACCAGCGCCCATGCCGCTCGCCTCACCGATCCGACGCCGTGTCAGGCACAGGGCTACACTGTAGCGCTGCCCAGTGCCCATCCCCACCCTCGCGCCCTGGACGCTACACCACTCGTCTCTATCATCGCGCCCCGCTGCGGGGAATGCAGGGCGGTGTTAGCGCTGCCATTTTACGCTGGCGCCGCACCTCCTTGCCCTGCCACGTAAACGTACCCGGCAGATGCGAATCGGGAGAACAGTCGCTCCCTTGCCGGCACCGCCGCATTTACTAGTGCTTCGGGGTGACACTCGTTCGCACTGCGCGCACACCAGCAGTGACGCCACGGCGGGTGCACAGTACCCAACTGCAGGCGCCCGGCACCATCGCTGGTACCGTCACGGCCGCGCACGTTCGTCATACTCCCACCGGCGCCGCAATGGGGAAGCGCGGGTGCGCTAGCACGGCGTCGACCGACCACAGCGCGGGACAATGAGCCATGGTCATTAAAACCACTCACCCCAACACATGTAGGGAGGTACATACATACGAGGTGGTGCGCAGCACAGCCGATGCACAGGGGAATAAAAATGCTTGCAAGATGCGAATGGGGGCCCAATCGCGCAACGTAAGCCTCTAACAATCATTACAAGTACTGAGGACACACCCGGGGCCCCAATCCACCCATTTTCATACTCTCTCCCGAGTCTTCGTAAGATTTCATGCCCAAGTCGTCCGGTCCCCAGTGGGTGCATTGGAGGATTCCCGAGAGATAGTAGCGATATTTGACCGTACCAGGAGAAGTACAAGGAGACGGCGGCAAGGGATTGCGTGGTGAGTGAAATGATGTGTAGCGGGACATCGGCGTGAGAAAAATGCTTGAAAAGAGCGCTGTGGATGCCGATAATGAGAATGGGTGGCGAGCCGTATGGCGAGACGACCGGGAAAGAGCTCTGGACGCCGACGGGAGGAAGTCGTGGTGGAAGCCAAGAAATGTAACACTTGTCACAACGGGTAACGCTGCCGAAGCGTCCGGACGGGCGCTTGATGGGCGCCTGACGTTCCCGATAACAGAAAATTTGACCTCGGAAATTTGCGCCCCGGACCTGCAAGCAATTCTGAGGACACAGATTTGTTCTAAATCGTGAACCATACCCGCTGAGGTGAGTCAACTGAACCTTTGATCGATCTGCATGACAATAGCGACACAAACATTGGACACAGGGCCAAATTAGCACGAGCACACGAAGGGAGCCTTGAAAACCCACCAACTTACTGGTATTTATAACATCTGGGGGCATTGATCAAGTCTGTGACTCTAACCAATCCTGAAACATCGAGAATTGCGATGAAGAAACAATACTAAGTGGCGAATGGGACGGGGTAAGAGATCGAACGAAGATGTTACCAGCTTGACCGTCACTTTTCATGCGACATCTTTCATTGCCTCAATGTCTTCCAACTAACTTTCTATCCTGAATGTTTCAGCATGGTGGATCTAATTTATGATATTAGACCACAATTCCATGCCCAGGTAAGCACTCACCGAAGGATTTTTGTGTTCAATATGCAATGGAGGCCTGAGAAGCGCCCGTCGGGGATGTAATTCCGAAGAGCCGAAACACCCGAAACCCCTCGAATTTACTCATTTGACCGTTTCCTCTCAGTTTCCAAAGCTTTTTGAGGCAAGAAAAGCAAGAAAAGTGTTAAAGGTAATGTATTATCGTTCTTTGACACATAAAATTACCCGCACAGTATGGTTCAACTGACACTTGGAGGATTTACATGTGGGTAAATATTGGAGTGCATGGACGGTAGGTACCGAATGTGCGGAAAGAGACAGTGAACCGCACATAGTGCGAGAAGCAAGCGGGAACAGTGGACCGGTGGGCAGCCAGCGCACGGGAGCAGCGGGCAATGGGTGCATGATTGAAGCTTGCGTGAAGGAGGGGCAGCGGAAAGTGAGCGAAGGGTGGCCAGCAACGAGCGCCCATGGGGCAGGGAGCGAGCATGGGGGCGGCGGGGAGCGAGGGCGTAGGGCGGCAGGGAGCGAGCTTGAAGGCGGCTGGCGACGAGCCATGAGGGGGGCGGGAGCGAGCACAGGGGCGGCGGGAACAAGCACGAGGGCGGCGGGGAGCGAGCGCGGGGCAGCGGGGAGTGAGCGCGGAGGGCAGCAGGGACGAGCACGAGGGCGGCAGGGAGTGAGCATGAAGGCGGCTGGCGACAAGCACGAGGTCGATGGGGAGCGAGCGTGGGG
Organism: Mycena olivaceomarginata; assembly: GCA_029378375.1. Classification (NCBI taxonomy): domain Eukaryota; kingdom Fungi; phylum Basidiomycota; class Agaricomycetes; order Agaricales; family Mycenaceae; genus Mycena; species Mycena olivaceomarginata. The sequence goes on along the minus strand of JARKIC010000407.1, from coordinate 121,809 downwards.
TGCAGCAGGGGAGCGAGCGCGGGGGCGGCGGGGACGAGCACGAGGGTGGCAGGGAGCGAGCGTGGGGGGCGGCGGGGAGCGAGCGCAGGGGCGGTGGGGGAGCAAGCATGAGGATGCAGGTAGCAGGCGCGAGAGGCTGGGAAAGGATCGCATAGGAGTGGGATGAGTACGGGAGCCAAGGAAGCCCGCGGTACACAATCAGTTGGTGTGGGAGCTATATATATAATAGCCAATTACGAAATCCCCAGAGAGATTGAAGGGCTGGAAGGCGTGGGGACTCAAGGAAGAATGTTATGGATACTTGAGGCAGAGAATCAGGGCAGCCCAAGGCAAGGGACTGTTTTATTTGCGATGGTACGGCGGAAGTGTGCCAGCGCAGCACCAAGACTTTGGTATCAGGAGCCGATAGAGGTTGGAAAGTTGAGGAAACAGTGGGAACTAAGGAAGAAGAGCATGCTGGCGAAGGGACAGAGCAAGGAGGGGGGCGGAGGCGGAAGGGAGCCCGTGCGGTGGAGGGCGGAAGCAAGGCGGATGGTTGATGGGAACAATTGATCACCCCGTTTGGAGTGGCTGTGGAGCGCCATCAATTGAGGCGGGGGTGGCGGGGGTCAGCGGTGGGCGCCATTCGGGCGGAGCATGTGCATGGGCGGCAATTAAGGTGAGCTCATACATCAGACTCTCCTCTAATTAGAGGCGTTGATACATCAGCCCTGTCCGCTGATCAGCGTACATCTGATATATCAAAGTGCCGCATACGCCTGCTAACCCCAGCTTCGCCCCATCCGACGTCCCCCGAAGCCCACGCTGGCACTTCCAACTTCGAACGTGTGCGACGTCGGATTGTAGCGCGCGGCCATCTTTCCAAGGTGCCAGTGTGTCCTTTCTACCGCACTTCCGCCCATTCTAACAGCCTAGTCCACCCGCTTTGAAGACGCTCCCGCCTCCACTGCCACCGCGCACCCGCAGCGCCGCCTTGCCCACCCTACCCGCCGCGCTCGCCGCGTCCCGCCCGTCCGATGACGTCGGCTCCTGTGTTCGCCGTGCCCGCGCCGCGCAACGCTGCTTCCCCGCACGCGCGCCGCCCCGCACGCTCGCCATATACGCCTCCGTATCGGCTTGCACACTCGCGGCCGTTGCGTGCCACCCCCACACGCCCGTCCCCGCTCACCCAACCGTCCCGCACACTCACTGCGTTCCCACCCCATGTAGACAGAGGGTCCGTCTACCCCCGTAGCCAAAGGTAGATGGACCCCTATGTCTACATGATGTAGATGCAGTCCGTCCACATTGGTCTACATTCGTCAGTCGACGTAGCCGCATGTTGGCCGACGTAGCCGCATGTTAGCCGATGTAGCCGCATGTAGCCGCTTGTAGGTGATACAAAGGTTACACCAGGGGCAGCCAACAAGGCATATGAAAATCATATGCGTTAAAGGCATGTGGCTCACAGTTGGAAAGCCATCCACAAAGGTGCCACTCACAAACAAAGGGGTGCTTTGTTGCATGCTTTGTTTCCCTGCACCAGAGAACAAAGCATGCAACAAAGCTTCCCTTTGTTTGCGAGTGGCACCTTTGTGGGCTGCTTTCCAACTGCGACCCACATGCCTCTAACACATATGGTATTCATATGCCTCGTTGGCTGCCCCCGGTGTTAAAAGGCATATGGCACATATCAAGCAAACTGAGATTTTACCAAGAGACTTAAGACTTGTCCGAGGTGCGACTTTGACGCTGTTTCATACCAAGATTGGCCGAGTTTGCATTACGGGGTTGAGCGAGGTGTATCTACGCTGTAGATGCAGGCAGACACACGTAGCCGACGGGTAGATGCACTGCATCTACCTCACGTAAACGAACATAGCCGGACATCAATCAACCGCGGCAAAGGTGCGTCTACATTAGAGCGTAGACGCAGATCAGCCGAACATCGCCACATGTCGGCATATGTCAATCAACGTAGACACAGGTGCGTCTACAGGGGGTCGGAACACAGTGACTCGCTGTACTCGCATGGAGCCCCGCACGCTCGGCCTACGTACCGCACTCACACGCAGCCCGAATCCCCCACACGCTCGCAGTATGGGCCACCGCTGTCGTCGCTCTGCCATCGTCGCTCTCTCTCATGCTATCTAATCTACTTATCCCGTGCTTTTCTTGCCGTACTGTCAGATCGAGCGTGCGCTATTTCTATGGAGGTCCGGCTCTCTGAATACCGACGGCATCGCTCGTCATGAGAGAAAACTGCGCGAAGCTTTATTGCATCTCCTTGGGCCGATCGCGCGGCGAGTTACCTGCCGCCACTCAAGACACTGTCAGAAGCGAAGTAGGCTGAGATTTATACAGTGCACTCGGATACAGCAGGACCCCTGACAATCCCTTTGGAGGCTAGGGCCCGAAATCCCGAAATTCCTCGATTTTTGTCCGGACAGATTTCCTCAAGATCACATTGTTTTTGTCCGGACAGGACCTAGCCCAGGCTTCCAAAAAGGGTAATTTTCCGCTCTCACGACCCAAAAATTGCCTAAATTTCCTCGTATATCTTTTCTGCTCTTCTATGCGGAAGACACACGAGTTGAACCTGAATTTGAGGTGAAGAAATCGTTTCCAGCTAAATTTGATGAAAACTTTAGCCCGGACAACGATCCAAACGTCGAAAAGACCCTAAGTTTTTTATCCGGACAGGACCTAGGTTGTCTGGCCTCAAACCCCAGTTTTTGTCCGGCCAGAACCTAGGTTTTCGAGCCAAAATGTCAAATTTTTGTCCGGCACGGGCCCTAGGGTTCAAAGGTATTGGCAGGGGTCCTGATACAGCCACCAGCACCTGTCGGACGCTAAGGCGGACAATATCTTTGCGGATGCGTCTTCGACCGGCGATGATGCAGCTGAAGAGCCCTACATCGATCCACGCTCTCGCATTGTCGTATCTGATGATGAGGCTTAGGCTGATACGTTGTGCAGTTGAAATTCTCTCATTCACTAACATATTCCGGAAGCAGGTCTCTGGCCTTTGCATGATCGAGGCTGGTTCCATACAAGTAGTGCATGAATATAATTTGATCTTTGGCAATATATTGAAGAACTGGGATAAGGTGGCAGATCAAACTGGCAAAGATTCTGGTACCGGTATATCTTTCTGGATCATTAGAATGGCGCCATGGGGCTAGTGAGCCGATAATGGGGCCAGACAACATTCTGGCCGGTCTGGCGCCAGACGCGCCAGACCAAAAACATTTTGCTGATGAATTCCGTTTTTGATATGTTCACTTTGGCTGAAACATTTTTCTGTGGACAGGTGACAGGTATACTCTGATGTAGTAGAGAATTGGGGCGTGACTGACGTATTTCAGGCTAGCGAATTGCAATATTTGCAACCCTCCGACACTCGCTATTCTCAGCGGATCTCTTCAGTCGATCAACCGACTCTGACCTTTCCGGACTGCCAAGGTGGTGTTTCTTCACTTGGCCTTCACCGAGTTACCCTTTGTTTCGCTCTCTAAAAGCTTGCCTCACAATCGTGTATCCCTGGGAGACCAAGGAGTGACCAACGACCCTCACTACTTGACATGCTGTTGCTTTTCGCTACCACGTAACGGGCGAAAATATCGCAGCGGACTTCATCTGGCCTGTCAAATTTGCAATAAAATAAAATAATACCTTATAGCTTTACACGACTGTTCATCGGCTTAAACTCAGGTTGCGGCATTATTGCAGCGCCGCAGGAAGCCCGGGTTACGTGATGTTCAGGGATGTTCACATTTATTCAGCCACTCTACCTGCCGTAGTCGGCTGAAGCTCCGTGAAATCTCCCAACGTGCTCTAAGAATGGTGATAAATGGAGGACTGTATGAGAGTGCCGGGAATTACGGATGGTCTTGGGGTGCATGCGGAAGAGCAGTGCAAATACAATGGGTGTGTACCATACTTGATTGTCGGGACTTTTCATTCATCAAGCCATCCCAATATGCACACCCAGTTCTATTCGCTTCAGACACCGCTGTTTTCTACGCATCCATCTCACTGCCATTCATCTCGAATCCCACCACTTTCCCCTGATCCCACATGTCTCACTATCCTTTCCGCGTGTTGGGAGATTCAGACGACCTGAACTATGCTACAATTGTTGTTGACCAGTCTGTCCATGATTACATCTGGCTTCCGCATGCTAACAAGGTCTTTCAGTCGACTGACACGTTACATCTTCCTTGCTGGACTAGGTGCGTGATTTTGCGCATCTGAGCACCGTAGCTTCATCTCCAGTCACAGCTGTCCTGATTTATGACCATCTCCTGACCCTCGACGCGGAAATCAAGCTCATCTGGTCGTCCAAGTTACGAGTGAGCACGTGCTGGTTCCTTGCTGTCAGGTACATCGCACTCAGTGCAAACATCGGAGTTGCGGTGTACTATTTCGGTAACTTGGACCATGAGGTGCGCTCGTGTCTTCGCTCATCCCCTGCGCCTTCCATTCATGTCCAATCTTTTTGCGCTCGAAGAGGTAGAACACATTTCCATCCTTGACGCCGCCTCACTCATATTCCCGGCAGCTGCGTCAGGATGCAATGGGTATGGATGTGCTGCTTTTATCACAGGAGGCTTTCATCGAGAGTGAGTACGCAGCCGATAGAGATTAAACAACTGACGTCGCTGCAGCAACACTCAGCCTTCGCGTCTTCGCGATGTACGGCCTCAACAGATGGGTCCTCGCCTGTCTCCTGAGTGCGACCTGCGTTATCGCTTCTCTTGGGCTCGTAAAACGTTCAATTTGTCAATGGATTAGTTCTGGTTTGACGATGCGCCTAGTGGGCGTCCATCACGTATGTGCAGCACACAGAGATCCCTGACATACCGGGATTGGTTGGATGCCATGTAATAAACCGCACCGCTGCGTGAGTTGACCTGAGTTATCTTTTTTGCTGTATTGTTGACTTTTTTTCTGACAGTGCCCACCATAAGTCCCTTCCGAATTTTTTTAATGGCATCAATTTGAATTTATTATGACTACTCAGGTTCAGCGGGGACCTGGGAGGCAATGTGAGTGCATTCATACCAGCTTTGGTCCTGGGCACCGGTTTGATCTCGGACTATTTAATTCAGACTCGTGTGCGACATAGTCGTGTTTGCGCTGACCGTGCATCGGGCATACCTTCGGCGTAAAACACCGTTGTATCAGAGGATGGCCACAGACGGTACGAGGGCTTCTTTCTTTTTCCCTCACTTCCTGACTTCCACTTCCTATCTGTGCGGCTGCCTAGGGAGCATGTACTTCGGGTGCGCTTGCGGGTTCAGGCGCAGAATGTTTGTTCAACGGATCATATAGGTTAATCGTCTTGGCCAATCTAGCGAATGTCTTGACGTTCTATGTGAGTCGTGAATGCACTTAAAACCTCTTACATTGTAACTTTCTTCTGCAGCTTGGCGACGTGCGTCATCTCCACTTTCTTGTCTTCCACCTTTGACTTGAATGACACACAGGGCCTCATCGCAGGGTTCTTATCTTGGTTCACGACGAGGTGCTGTTCCATTCCACTGTCTCAAAAAATTACCATATGACTGATCCCAGTTCCAGCCTGTCCGTAACCCTCGTCTCTCGACTGATGCTCAATCTTCACGAGGCCGCTGTTCCCCGGATCGCCACCAACCCAGTGGGTACGGGGCCGCTTCGGTTCATAGAGATGGGCAACACTTCAATTGGTGACACGTTGGATATGGAGATGATTCAGTTCACGGAGATGGGGAGCACTCCAATTGACGACGAATCGCGGAACGGAACACAAGCTAGCTTAGCTATGTAATGTTTGTTATTGAGTCGTATCTTCCAGCATTTGGAATTCTGATCTGGAGTGTTAGAAATCCAGATCAGGATTGGTCGTCGTCTCACTTCTTCCTTCGACAGCATCCAGCTCATCTCCGTCGGAGGACATGGCACCGGAACGGAAGACCAGCCTGTCTTCCGATACCCACCCGCGACGTTGTCCAGTATAATTCGGAGGTCACGTTGCGTCTGCGTGCCGCATGCCACCAGAGATGTGTCTCGAAGATGCAGGACTTGTCGATGTAGACGGTGGTGTGTCGCTCCACACGTGAGGCCACAACCGCGATGTACAGCGCGTCGGTGAATCCGAGAAGGGAAGTCAGGGCTAGGAAGTCTAGCCTGGGGATGAACTCTGTGGTGCCGGACTTGTAGCTGACTTTTGATCCGTGGGAAATCTCAGAGTTAGCTTTGTGTACCAATCACCCCATCACACTATTTCCTCCTTCCGACTCCCACTTTGCTACCTTTTCTTGTCCTTTTCTCTTTTTACAGACGGACGGCGATGAAGTCGCCGAAGAATCCGTAATTCGCAGTTTTTTGGCGCAGAAGTACCTCACACAGTGAGTGTATCCATCGTTCCTACTCAGCACGCCATTGATCAATCCGTCCTGTAGTCGGGAAGGCGACCACCTCTTTCAAGCCAAGAGATTACGGCGGCCAAGGAAGCATACCTGCGCGAAGCACAAAAAATTGTTGGCTCTTCCTTCACGCTTCCCGCGATGTCCGGGGGGAAATACGGCCTCCACTGCGACGTCTATGTCAAGCTGAATGAAAATCCCTTCGAGCTAGCAAACCTACAAGGCTGCTGCCTTGGGATGGCCAAGTGTCTTTTGCAGGAAAATGATGTTGAATTGGTCAGGATCCCATGTTTCTCCTCGGCTTCATTGCTTTACCGCGTCTTACTCAGGCCCTCGCGTGGTGTGAAGAAATCAGCTCTTTGCACCGGTGCACATATTATAGATCCCAGTATCCTTTACACGGTAAGTTGCTACGTCTTCTTCGTATTCTACCTCACGTCTTCCACGAAAGATTGGCGAAACTGGACACTTGACGTACCAGAGATGACTTTTCTGAAATCTGCCGGCCTTTGCCTCGCCTCCGACATTTTCGCCTCTCTGGGAAATTCCGCCACAGCGGCGACGCGGCGCTGGGTAGCGACCTCAACGACGGTTAGCCTGACCGCGGAGCACCGTACTCCGGCGCTCAAATCTCTCCTCGACATAGGTCTGATGATCAAACTTCTGGAGTCTCGCCATCCCGATCCACAAGCAACCCTCACTGGACACGTGACGGTACCTGCCTTACAAACTCGGGCATCATAGACCCGTCTTCACATTAAGAACGCGGGCGGGTTCACCGAAGGACGTCAGAACTTCTCTAGCTTTATATGGCACAGTAAGTGTTTTCTGAAATATTCTCTTGTTTCTTCCATTAATCTGGACCCGCCCAGGTTGTTTGTATATTGCCGGCGGCAGGAAATCCGAGCGCGGACCGTATTATCGCGATATTTGGACGTTGGATCTTAACAAACTCGATGCTTGGCGCCAGCTTCCCGACTATCCCGTCCCCGCCCCAGCTACGGGGCTTTTCCTGGGCTGGAATATGGTTCTCTACAACAATGTTGCTCTTCTCTTCACGGGGCGTCCGACCATTGATGTCTCCGACCTCAAGACCGAGACATGGTCCTCATTCCACGCGACATATACCCCCACCTCAGCAGACACCGCCACTGGCGTGCTCCACAGTTGGCCATACCCAGGCTATAAGTCCTTCGACTCTGCGATGCAGATTATCGGCGACAAAATGTATGTCTTTGGCGGTGGCCATGGCTCGACATTGATGGGCTGCAATCTCTTCATGGAGCTTGATTTGTCGACGCGCAAATGGCGGCGCCTCAGCGGGACTGTGCGGGTCACCGAGCACGGCAATTACTCTTGCCCTGGTCCGCGCAAATCTCCTGCGAGCTGGGTGAGCGAGGATAGGACCCGTATCTATATCTTGTTCGGGATCTTCGACCGCGAGGAGGCGCATCGGTATAGCGAGCTGCATGGAGAGACGGTTCCCTTCGGGTGCAGTGACTTCTGGAGCTGGAGCGTCAAGGAAGAAGTTTGGAGACAGGAGCGCCTCGCAGGCAATCCGCCATGTGCCTGACTCGAAATGGCTTGTGCTTATGTATGTGACCATCTCTCGCTGGTTTATAGTCTCATGCCGACCTGTGATTTAGAACGAAAAACTGCAAAAGACGATCATATTCGGCGGCTACTGCCCTAATCTCCAGAGCTATGTCCGCTTGCCTGGTGGCCAAGAGGGGGAATTCCCCTACTCGTACGTCGCGGACACGTTCTTGTTTGACATGGTACCCCGCTACACTGCTGCTACTGCTGCTCTCAATGCGACTCCCAACGCAAACCTGAACGCCGCCAAGTTCGAATTCGAGCCCACGCGCACCGCGCCAAAGTGGAAGCAAGTACTGACCCCCGGCTTCCCGACGTATCGCTGCCAGGCGCACCTCGCCTGCGACTCCACGACCGGGCGCACGTACATGTTTGGCGGTTGGACGAACAGCCAGTACATCCCCACGCGCAGCAAGCTGATGGCCAAGACGTTTGGGGACGTGTGGGAGCTCCGCGTGGACGTCCCAGGCGGGCACTTCGAGGAGGTGGATGTGGAGGAGGAGGCGCGCGTGGCGAGGGCGGGGCCTTGGCAGCGGTGTTTCGTGTGTGGGGCGGCAGGGACCTTGGAAAAAGTGTGGTGGTACGTGCGGTCGTGAAACCGTTCCAACGACAAATGGACTGATGGCTTCCGTTAATCGCAGGGAGTTGCAAGGGACAAGTCTTTTTCTGCGGAACGACGTGCTTGCGCGAAGGCTGGAAGGAACACAAGCAGATGCATCATTGTCGCAAGACATAGCTTTCGAAGTCAGGGGTCGAATGGAGTTGGAGCAAACATTGGCCGATGAATCGATTACAACCAGAGACGACGTGTAGTGTGTTGAAGCAAGACCGACATTCGCGACCTCTCCCAGATACAAAATCCAAATACAGCATGAGAGATTTGATGCAGAATAGATTACTGTTTCGAATCATTCCGCCAGCAATCCATCACCATTATCGCGTACTTTCCGGTTGCGCACGAATCTCAGTATGCAGCTCGTTCGGGGATGGCTTAAGGTCTATCCCTCCTTTCACGCGAACTTATGCCCCAGAGGCCCATCTGCGCATCCCGATCCATAGCGCCCTGTCTGACTCGCGCACCCTTTTTTCTCCTACACCCCGTGCACCAACTCATCGTAGGCTTCCACCGCTATGGCAATGACCGGTCCGAGGGTGAGCCGTGCTGCCGCTGCTGGCTCCCGATGGATGACGACGCGGTCGGGGAAAATTGTGCATATTTTCGTAGTAGCGGGACTGCCCGTGGTTCTCATATCGACCTGAAAACCATTAATCAGGCATAGGTGTGTCATACCGTGATCTCCTCAAAATCAACGCGACTTGAGATAGCGTACTCTATCCCCGACACCACAAATATGGTACAGAAAGATCCATTGAAAATCAGATGGGAAAAGGGAAAAGCTTCAAGGCGTACTGTTGAATGCCTTCATCTGGGTGCGTAAAGTTGTGGATTTGGTACTCGCTCGCTTGGTTGAGGACGCCGGCACGGACATCCTTCAAGAGGACAATAAAACTCGTGGAGACTCGGGTTTGTCCAATGAGATTTACGGGAAAGCCATTGGGGAAATGTACTTCGAGGATGGGTACCTCGGGTGCTGCCGGCGTAAGGGATGCCAGACGAACCATTTTCGTTGCAAAGAGCGCGACGCTGCCAGGACAAGGACGGAAAAGGAGGATGGGGGCGAGATTGGCTGCCATGGTGGGGGCAGAGAGAGTGTGTCCGTTCGGTGAGACCATAGGAGAAAGTCAAACTTGTTCAGGGGGACGATCATGACTTCCGATCAAATAATCACGGATCGGCGAACACAGCATTGTTGCCAGATAAATAGCCAGAGCTCGTAATCCCACCGCGCCGTCCCCGAGCTGAAATACTGTGTTTACTTGATCTGAACTACGATGTTCTCTTGCGCATCTTTTCTTTCCTCGATGTTTCCTCACTTCTGCAGTCGGCCCTGGTACGTCATTCCTGCTCGATGATGACCTCCATTTGACAACTTCCTTTCCGAAGGTTAGCTCCGCTTGTAACAGACTGGCACAGTCCAAGCAAGTTTGGCTAGCCCTCGTCCTTGATCTGGGCTGCCGTCACCTACTGGATCTTCCGCCGCGAGAGGCGTTGCTCCGGTTTTCGGCGGCGCAGCTCATCGACGAAGTCAAACGAGCAGTGTTCTGCCCACGGACTTGGGCTGCAGACTCATCTTCAGCGCCGACTGTCCGACGGCAAATGCACGTTACCATGTCTTCTCCCCCCTCGGAGCCTACCCTTCTATCTGGAGATAAACACCTGCTTGTGCAACGCGGGACCGGCTGCGAAATCTGGGACTTCGCTGATGGTCGGCGTATCTGGGCTCGCGATGACATCCTTCACAGCCAGGTCGTTGCCCAGCCAGTCCATGACGGCACGGGCATTTTGATCACACTGCACGGGGCAGGCACTGATGTGCGCATCATTGACGTTTCTCTTTGCATTGTCCCTTTACCCACTATTTAGATTTACGTTGGACCCCGCGCTGATGGATTGTAAACTTCTCGTCCAAGTGTCGATCCTTGACTTAGGGACCAACTCGGAAAGGTCAATGCCACCTATCCAACTCCCTCCGACGTTTTTGGACTTTTCCAATCCGGTCATCGCTGACGGTATGTGGGCTGCTAATGTTTCGTGGCTCGTGCAGAAGGCGGATGTCGTGCGCTACCAAGGGGTTCTCCTGGTCAAATGGAAGGAGCGAACATTCGTACTCCTCGACTGTCCAGTGGGGCTGGTTCACAAGGTACGCGACATTCTCAATATACTGTATGCCACCATTCATCACTGCATTCAGACCCCCCCATAGGCACACATGTGCCTATGTTCGCAGATCTCTGCCGAGATGCGCCTATCCAGGTCTATGTTGGTCTATGTTGGTCTAGCATGTCTGCCTACGCGAGGCCTGCCCACGTTGACCGATCCGAGCCGATGGTGGTGTGCCGATCGTGGCCAACCCTGGCCGAGGTAGGTCCGCCTATTCCGGCCGGAACACGTAGACCAACCTCGGCAGATGGATCAGCAAAGGTCGGCGTGGTCTGCCTATACATATGCCTACCGGGATCCGGCAGACCTGTGCCTACGGGGGGGTCTGAATGCAGTGCATGCATTTCCCTGTTCTAGAGAATCCTATCTGGTCATTTCCTAGCGCTCACCAAAGGTGGCGCAACTTCCGACATGGTCTTTTACCCATCTGCCTCACTCGATCCACACTGGCAGCCGTTCGACTCCCCCGCGCTCGCCAGAGAAGCGCAGTCTCCCATCCAAATCGAACCTATCATTTTACACTAGACTGCGTATCCCGTCCTCCCGGGCCGCCGCACGCCATTGATGAGCGTCCAGGATTCTACAGGAGCTACGTCGTTACCACCCACACCGCCAGCGTCCGCCGCCTTCCGGCCGGCAGCGCAGAATCCCGCCAGCCCGCCTTCCATCAATTCCGTCTCACACTCCCGACATCAGCCTCTGAACCGCCGACCTGGGAACCGATTTCAGGCGGCAGTGCCGTTGATTGCGTGCTCATCGACTCGTTCACATACTCCGGCTACGGGCTGTCTTTCTCTTGTATCGCGCGGCGGTAGGTCCCCCGGCGCATCTGTCATCCAACTACACGCCCGGGTGAGAAAACCGCGGAGTGCATGTGGATCGTTCCTCTCCCCGAGGAACATCCCAGCAGTGTTTCTCTGTCGCCGGATACCGGTGCGCTCACCATTTGCTCCGGGCATGGGGCAGATGTGTATTACTACCAGTAGGCGCTCCCTGGTCGTTTAGTTATTATCTCTCGTCTACGTACCCTACTGACGCCTCCTGTCCTCTACTCACTTCGCACATTACTTTCTGTTGATATACTTTTGTGTCACAAAGAGATGTGTTCCAATTCCTATGTTTGGATTTGAGATCGCAGGAATGGCTAGACGGAACGACCACTGCATGCCTATGTTTCTAATCCAAGAATGTGTTTACACTTTCCAGTGTTCATTGAAACCTCCAGACAGATTTGAGTAAGTCAACAGTTGAGTACGTTTCAAGGTGGGGTTCATAAAATCTGTTGCTCGTTGCTTTTTACGAAGGCATCCCTGCAATTACCGTCGAAACTACAACATGCGAGGCACGAACTTCCTGTTTTACCGTCTGTCTACGAGAGACTACGTCGAAACCGGTTTTCATTTCACTGAGAGAAAAGAACGGATTATGAACCATCTTGAATCGAAAGGAAGCCTCGTTCCAGGACAATCGAAGGAATTCCACCAACACCACGCACTTCTACGTGACAGCGGGACCCCGGAGGGCACGTGGGCATCGAGGGCCATGCTGCTGGTACCCGGAGCAGAGGAGTGATAGTTATTGACGGAAGTTTTATTTCTTCCTTTGTCGGATTCTCCACTTCGACCGTATGAGAGGCAGCACTTGCAATACAATTAGAGAGGCTCAAGACCGCGACTCTATTTGGTCTCATCGCTGTCCCCCTTTCTGTCCGTTCTGACTTACCCCTCGATGTCTTGGGTAGCGTACCGTGAATTTATTCCATAGGTACACTTGCATAAACATCTTCCTTTGGACCCCAAACCACCATCATCCCCGCGGCCAGTGACCTGAGTGCTCTAACGAGAGCACGCCGCTAGTGAACATCGAGCACCTCTACCCCACTGAATATTCCACTTCTCTGAGCATTACCGAGCCCGAGCCTTACTTCACGCCCACACGGCATTCCCCCTATTTCTATTGATATCTACTTCACGCCTCTACGCTTTTCCTGGGACCACCACCATACTTTCTACTCCACCATTGCACCCCACATCCGGACGACCAACCCAACATTCTGTCTACGTGACGCGAACTCGCTACTGCAACAGCGGGTGTGGTTGACAGAGCTGCAAGAAAGAGCTAACGAATGGTATCAACTCGGAGGACGTGTTGAAAGATGCCTCCGTAAAACCTTGAAGCCACTCGAACGGGCTTTCGTCGTTCGAGCCCGAGATGAGTATATACGAGAATAGTGGGAGTGGGAGTCGTTGAGTTGCACTGATGTGTTTGAGTCGCACTTTTGTCCATCAAAAAGTGGGACCTGGTTTCCCGAGTGCGACTGGTTAGTAAGTTACCCGACGGCTTTGATGGGAACAAGATCGGCGCACGCTGTGCCGACATTTCGGCTACGGATGCTAACCAGTCATCCAAATTTATGCCCCATGCAGCCCCATGCAAATAAAACCTCAACTCAATTCAATTTTTGCAGCGCAGGATCACAATGTTGAATTCCAACGTCGGAAAAATGTGATTTGCCCACAAAATCTGAGAGTTGGGATTGCTGTGGTTTATGCTGCCATCAATGCTACCATCAAGTCCACTGGCACACAGCATGGGTTTGGCGGACTTGGAATATACTAGCCGCCATCACCCACATCCTGTCAAACAACGCGCACCTCCCTCCCTCTTCCCTCCTTCCACCTCGCTGCACTCCCCATCTCATGAACCAATATGTGACCCCACACAACAATTGCTGTCCCCACTGCGGGAACCAGCTCGCTGTGAAAATCTCCAGTGGGGGGCAGATGCCCAATTCGCCATATATAAGGGTAAGTCTTTCGCCTCCCCACCTATTTATTTCCTCACCCAGGCTGAAACACTAGCCTATCAGTGTAATAACCCACACGGAGCGGCTGGCCCTTACTTTTACCGGTTTCCAACCCAGGCGAGCCCGTCGTTGCCTGTGTCAACGAGCCAGTTCACCGCGCCACTCACTAGTGCAAATGTCGCGAATCCTTCAGCTGCATTGAAACCGCGGTGCAAGTCACAGAAGTTGTGCGGCTCGGGGCGCATTGATGCCGCCTGTTCTCGCAATATGTGCCAACGACACTGTATCAAAATAGGGGATTGTGCACTCAGGCTGCACCTGCGCAACACTAGGTACAGTAGTGGCTTTTAAAAAAACCAGGCATGGGCCCAACCGGCTTTTTGTAAAAGCTCCATGCTAGTTAGCAAGGGCCCTTATAGGGGAGGGAAAAAGGGATGTCCGTGGCGGGGATTGAACCAAAAACCCTAGCATGATCTTATATAATACAGACCATAACCATGACCTCTACACTAGCATAACTATACCAGTTAGTTAGCTATAGTAGCCTATACCCTACCAGAAAATACAGAATAAGCCTTGCACCAGCCCTGTAGGGCCCGCATAGGGCCTGGTTAGTGGTTAGGGTGGTTAGGGTTCGGGTTAGGGGTTAGAGTTAGGGGTTAGTGCCTTGGCTTCCAGGTATATTTACTTTTTTGGTTAGAAGGTTAGGGTTGGTTAGGGTTGGTTAGGCTGGTTAGGGTTAGTAAACACTATAGAACACATTATAAACAATGACAAACAATTTTCCAAGACCTAGGGCAGCTTGCCTGCCCTAGGTCTGGGTATTAGCAGTCCCAGGTAGGGTAAGCCTAGGCTTACCCTAGCTGGGGTAGCTTCCTGGCCCAATATCACTTGCTTGGTGTAGTGGTAACAATGCTGGATACTAAAAGTATCTAAAGGTCAGCTGATTGATTCCCATTTTGGGCATTTTTTTTTGCATTTTCTCATGCAAGTTAGCATGGGGCTTTTAAAAAAACATCCTTGCTAACTAGCATGGAGCTTTTACAAAAAGCCGGATGGGCCCATAGCATGGTTCTTTTAAAAGTAATTACTGTACCAGCTGCGCGCAAACACGACCAGATGCTCAGCGCCTCTACCCCAACGCCTCGTGCACGCAAGTCTCAGCCTGCTCCACCTGCACCCCTGCGCCTGCCATTTACAGACTACGACAGTCATGATGATTGAACAAGCAAGACCTTACCGGGCATTCGTGCCCTTGACAACTACACCCCACCCATTGATCCGGTGCACGCACAGCAACTACGCCATGTCGATGCATTGGCTGCCATGGCCGGCATCAAATCACCCAGCCCGGACAGCGTTGAGGACGAGGATGCGCAGCTCGCCCTTGGCATCCACATGTCGCTCACGCAATTTAACAGCACCTCTGGCGCCGGTCCCTCCTGCCTTGCCTCACCTCCCCGCGCAGCCCTCCGTCTCCCGTCCACGATCCTCCAGGCGGGGCACCGCTCTCCACCCTTTTACCAAACCCAATGTTCTCCATCAGCCTCGTTTTCTCAGAATCAGGATGACTATACCGTGAACTACCCTCCTCCTGTGCGCCTTCAGTCCCTCTCGTCATACCCCGTATTCCCTTCATCCATCCCCTTGCCAACCAGCGAGTCTCAGATCAAGTCGAAATCAAAGAAGGCTGCAGGCAAGAAAGCAGCACCGCTCACTGTCCAATTGAATAACGACTGGATGTCGCTTGGGTTGCAGTCGTCTGAAACACCGCCCACTCCACATGTCAAAAAGAAGGCCACTTGCAGTTTCATCGTGGGGCTTTGGCATACGGTAAGTCCTCAGATTTGTTGCCATTAGCTTGTTCCTGGTGATTCTGTGCAGGCAGGCGAGGAGCACGAGGCTTTCCTTATCAACAACGTACCATCGTGGCCAGTGTGGCAGGCATCCGAGGCCACGGGCTCCCTCGTGTCACGTCTCGGTAATGGGGCTGTCCTTGACCTCCTGCATCCAAAGTTCAAGAAATGGGTCAATATGGATCTCAACCACGTTTATCAACTTACGCCAGACTGTGTCGTGATTTTCCGACGTCGCGGCCTCGACTGCATCAACTTTGAGGACACAAAAGATTCTTTCTACCTGCCTAATGTCAACATTCATATACGCGACAATCTGCCTGGTGAATGCGCCACCCTTCACCGTCTCTACTCCATCAAACATCGGCTCCCCGAGGCGCCGCGCACCCCGGGGTCTGCAGCAGAAGACTCCGACATAGAAATTGTAGGGGAGAAGCGAACGAGGGTAATGTTGCCGCGACTTCCGACTTCAAGCCATTCAAAGTCGAAGTCGCAGCCAACTTAAGTCGAGTTGAGCCGAGTCGGTGCTGCGACTCGGGTTGACTTCCAAGTCAACTCGAGTGACTTCAAGTCGACTTGATGCCCCGAATTCCCCAAAGGTGTCCTGGGCTGTTTACAGCACAAAAACAGCAATTTCTTGAATTTTGATTGACCGTGACCTGAACGCGTGACACCCGGGTGACGTCTGTCATGTTTCCGTGATTTTTCATGAAACCGCTGCAAATGAAGCTGGGACCCCCAAAAATACCTTGCTGTAAAAATACACTCTGGAGTCGACTTGAGTTGACTTGAGTTGACTTGGACCTACCGAGTCAAGTCAAGTTGAGTCAAATCCGTATTCAAGTCGACTTTTGAAGTCGCGACTCGACTTTTTGAGTTGCGGCAACATTAAACGAGGGTGAAGCAAGAGAACTTTGAAGACCTCCTTGCACCCCGTTGTCAGCGCCTGCGCCTCCACATTGATACAGACAAGTGCATTGTCATCGATGACGACATCGACACCCCTGCGCTGACGACTGCGTCCTCCCTGCCCTCCTCCGTCCCATCTTTGTCGGCACCCTCGCCTACCTTTTCCTCTGCGCCTTCGCCTTCCCTCTCATCCACCTCCTCCACTATCAGCTGGCCCACCGGCGAGTTCGTCATCAACATGATTGCAGGCTTCAAGCGGATGGAGTGTCAAGACTTCAAGGGCCTCACGCGTCACGACCACTCCGAGCGCACCTTCAAACGGCCCTACATCACCTCCACCGTGAGCAAGCAGAAAGCGATCTACGCTGCAGCGACAGAGGAGGAGGTCCAGAAGGGTGTTGATGCTGGCCACAGCAAGGATGTGGAGCGTTTGGAGGAAGAAGCATGGACTTGCTGCCCGCATCGCAGCTAGGCGCGGGCATGTGGCGTAAATATCTTTTGTTCTCCCATCCCCTCTCCACGTCTCTCTTTCGTATTGTAATCATCAATAGATTTGTCTTCTTTCTCTATATCCAAATGATTATATCCTCTGCAGACTGCACGCATCGGCAGCAACACGGACGCAAAGACCCGCCGTCGATACACCTTGCTCCCCCGGTATCCCTCCCCACGGCGCCCTGCGCACCACAGCGATCAACACACTGGCTGGCTGGCTCGCTCCTGCTTCGCATCAACTACCTCTCCATCAGTGCCGTGCCCCTGCTCGTGCGCATCCCCAAGAAAATCCCCACGCCCATGCACGTCGAGGGCAAGGTCTGGTTCGCTAACGAACAGAGTACAGCCCTTCAATTTGCATGTCCTCGACCGCTGCGAGGTGGAAGGCGATCACCTTGTTGAGGTTGTACCGCCCGTTGCTGCGGTACCACGCCTCGAGTGGCGCGACGACTTCTTCGCATTTCGTGACATGGATCCGTTGGCGCCGGATGTCGCTGTCGCGGATGTCGCGCGTCGCGTGTCATTGTGGACTTCAGGTCGATGTACGAGAAGAGCGTACATGAGTATGGACAAGCGTAGATGGACGCAACTTTGCGTACCTGTACACACTCATCAGCATTTCCCAATATTCACAGAGTCTTCCCCGTACTCGGCGGCACTCGCGATGAGTCAACGTCCCGGAAAGACACCGCAGCACTGGCTGCGTACTCCCGTGGTGCTCTGTGTAGTACTCCCGGTGCCGGACAGGACACGAGCCGCGTCGCGTGTCATTGTGGACTTCAGGTCGATGTACGAGAAGAGCGTACATGAGTATGGACAAGCGTAGATGGACGCAACTTTGCGTACCTGTACACACTCATCAGCATTTCCCAATATTCACAGAGTCTTCCCCGTACTCGGCGGCACTCGCGATGAGTCAACGTCCCGGAAAGACACCGCAGCACTGGCTGCGTACTCCCGTGGTGCTCTGTGTAGTACTCCCGGTGCCGGACAGGACACGAGCCGGCTTTGAGTGGAGGGCGGTGAGGTGCTGGAGACAGCGGGGAGGCGATCACCGCGGTGCAGGGGGTTGGGGGATGGCTGCCCCCTGTGCTGAGCACATCGGGAGTGGTCTGTGTCAGGTCGGAGATGTGCGGAAGCACGCACACGTGTGGACGGGTAAAGTCTTGTTTGCTGGAGATGCGCCTGGCATGCGAGGAGGTCATAGATAAAGGCAGCGCTGGCGGTGGGAAACAGCCAAGGCACGTGTGTAGGTGGCGAAGAATGGCAGTGTCGTGTGCTGTGCATGTGGCCGCCAGTGGGAGGAGTGGCGCCGGACAGGACACGAGCCGGCTTGGTCCATGGGGAGCGCGAGAAGGGGCACTGGGAAGGGACGCGCACGGTGTGGGGGACTGGAACGGGGAGAAGCACACGAAATCAGTGCAAGATGATATGCGCTAACCTACGATGCACCTCATACACCTACTTGGCTCCTCCACCTGTCTTCTCAGCAGTGGACGACGAGGTCCTGCTTCTACACAAACACCGCTTTCAGTTAGTGGCGAGCTCGGTAGTGCAGTGGGCGGTCTGGCAACGGCGGGCCATCCATCCCATTCAGGGTCTCGTGGAATCTTGATAAAATTAGCGCGATTGAACCATTTGTCCCCGAAGCAAACCACCTACGATTGGGACTGGCTCATCAGAGCGGATGGCTTTCCTGTACGATTGAGAAGGGTGGGCCTGCCTATCGACTTTCCTCGTCGCTCGACCTGTTCCCATCAGAATGGTGGTCTCAAGTTCAAAATTGCAGTATCAACGCACCAGATTTCGGCGGCCTACTTTTGTCCGCCTCAGGTGCAGCTTGTGTGTCGACGGATTTCGGCTTTCTATATGGATGAGAGCGGCGCGACTCTTTATCAACTTTCCTGGCAACTCGTAACGAGCGTCCTAGTTATTTTTCATTCTAAGAGCCAAGATTACCATTGAAACTCATTCAACGCACCAGATTCCCTCGTTCCGCCTTTGGCCACCCTCAGCTGGTTCTTGCGGGAGCTAAAGGCAACAAGTAACCCCTTATCATCGTAGAGGCATACAGACGAGGTTGGAAGGTCCTCGAAATCATCTTTGCGACGTCTTAGTGGTGGCAGTAGGAGACATAATGTTACGCACAGATTGGTACTTTCCCGGGGGATTTCTTTTGGAACCAGGAGCTCAGGATATTACCAACGTATCCCTGGGGCAATGCTCAGCTACGGAAATCGTCAGACGTCGAATTTCGGCCTACCAGCATTGTAGTGAAGGGAGGCAGAGAAAGGGGCTTCTTGTTTTTCATTGTAATTTTTGTGATCCGAAAACGCCATCCGCGTCAATTGACTCCGAATCACCAGGTTCGTGCATTTGGTCCGGAGGACGGGGAAGATGAAATGGTAGACCTTATCGGAGAGCTCGGTAGTATACCGCATTGCAACTTATTGTAAAGGCATCCAAAAAGCATTGTGAATATTGTTAATTGCGATTTGATTTACAAAGATGGTTCGGCTGATACTGGAAATGGCATGGGAGTGGAGTGTGGTCCAAATCAGAGTAGCCAAGATTGTCCAGCTTCAAGCTCAAATGCCGGGTCCGACAAACGGTTCAGGGGAGAAAGAGGGAGTGACAGAGACAAGCCAAGTAAATGCCGGGTCCGAGAAGCGATTCAGAGGAGAAAGAGGGAGCGAAGACAAGCTACAGACGGCCAGGAGAAGTAGACTCGAAGAATGAGATGACGGGTCAAACCACTCCGCCAAATCGATTGTATTGGTAGGTCCAAAGATGTTCCTGATATCCCATGTTCCAGCCACAATATAAGAGCTACCAATATTGGAGAAATCAGGTGTAGTTTTGGACCCACTGAAACTGGAAGTATCAGGTGCCCGCCTGATACTTAGCAAATCCAAGCGACTGATACTGCTGCTGATACTGCCGGATCACCCATCCCGGGGCGGGCCGCTCCGGACCGGCGACTGATACGCCGTCGGATACGTTGCATATCAGCCACAGAATTACGAAATCGGATACTCATTGTTTCAGCGAGGTAGATACTAACCCTGAAATGTCTAGTTTAAGCTGTGCTTATTCTGTTGCTGGAATTCAAGATATCAGGAACATTTCCAGTAACTCCAAACAACAAAATTCCCGGAGTGAACGAGGTTACCGCCAGCGCGCCTTCTGGGCGATCGTGACTTGGCCGCGGCATTGATCGTCAACTCCACAGCCACGGTTGACAACATCACGTGCCTGCCGTTCATCTGTCCCTTGCGGTGTGTGGGCGGCATAAAAAATCCGACAAATATCCATCGTACGCAGTAGTGTTCAGAGCGTGTTTGGAGAACATATTTGAAGTACTCATGCCTGTTTGTATCCCACAACTCGCGTATTTCCGTTGAGGCAGGCGGACCATTATTTCCGTGATGAACAGCTACCCAGCACCGAACCTGATAGCATAGGATTTAACAACTCAAACTGAGCATCCTCGACATCAGAAATGCAATTTAGAACACTCTTTGGCTTTATATAATTTTTTGAGACCCAAGTGCGAGGGATGTATTGTACTGAACACCCACAGATCAATGGTTAAACGGCAGGGAAGGAAAATGAATCACTTCCTACTCTAGTACTCATCAAGCTGGTCCTGCTCATCTGCCTCTGAATCATCCTCCACTTCCTGCTGCTCGTCGCTGTTGAGTTCAATATCATCACTGAGCAGTAGCTCTTCTATTCAGACTAGCGAGTGCTCGAAGCGATATCATTGTCAGACAAATCCTCAGACTCGGATGCGACTACAGATAGTGATGGCGAGCGGGGCCGACTCGCTGGGGGCCGAAAATCAGGGCCCACCCGAACCATTCCAATTAAATCTCCTGGGTGAATGAATGAACAAAACTGGATCCATCAAGTTGTGCGAACCAAAAACGAGACATGCCTTGCTCATCGAAATATGGAACTAATCGTGGACCTCGAGGCCGTGCAAGATAGTCAGAAACCCAGAGAACGATGGCCACAATTCGGTTGAAGTTACTGGCAAGCAGACAGAGAATTAGGGTGACAGAGAGCAGATCCAGCATGGTGGTGAAAGTTGTAGACAAAGGAGCCACTTTCTGAGACAATGCCCCGTACGATCAGCCATTCAGGAGCTTGGCCAGCCAAGACATGACAAGGATTTTTTAATGTCTTGAAATACATGTTTGGCCATTGTTGCTGAGAGATGTCAGCAAGAATAGACGAATAAACCCTAAGTGAGGCTGTCTTGAGGTGCGATGGTGGTGGAAGAAAGAGGCCGAATAATGCCGGCATCGGACCCAACCGATCAGTGCACAGCGCCATGAGCGATGCTGAGTTCACTCACCGGGATTAATTAAAGGTACAACAGAGTAATATCTACCTCCTCACCCAAATTTGGGATGCCTGAGAGGTTTATGCCAAGTGATAAAACAGGGGTAGTAGCAAGCAATTTGCACCTAGTGTTGGTGTTGGTGGTGAATTAAACCGTAGCCGTAAAGATCGGCCAGGGAACGATTTGAACGGCGCTGAGTGACAATAACTCCTCTAGATGTTCTCAGCATAATTTCTGGGCACGAACCGTAACCAAAAAGCGTGCATGCATACTAGCAGATCAAAAGGTGGGATTTTGGGGCGACAGACACCAAGTTTAGGCCATCTGTGCAGCTCCGAGGTTAAGTAAGACTCGGATACACCTCAAAATATCGTAATCTCAAACCATAATTTTATGCAAACTGCCGCCCTTGCCGCCCATTGCCGCCCGTTGTCACACATGGTTACACTGCCGCCCTTTGTCACGTAGTTGCATTGCCGCCCCCAACTGCCGACCCAAAAAGGAAAAGTGCCGCCCCCACAGATATTTGCCGCCCCCACTGCCGCCCCTACTGCCGCCCCCTCTGCCGCCCTTTGCCGCCCCTACTTAGTGCCGCCCTTTGACGCCACTGCCGCCCCCAAAAATAGTCAAATTGCCGCCCTTTGCCGCCATTACCAGTCGAACTTATGCTCAACTGCTGACTTCTGGGTAAGTTTTGTCACTTGAATACATGTGAATTGCTGTAATAACTACACCACAATGTAGGTAAAGATGCTGTAAAGTGAGTGCCGCTCCCGAGTGCCGCCACTACCGCCCTTGGCGGCAGGGCGGCAGTGCTGGCGGCAGTTTCACTTTGCCCGCGCGGTTTGGGTCACCGAAAAAATTCGCGACCAAGTGGCTGATGTCCCGGAAGGCCTCGACACATGCCGAACCTTTGTGTATGATGTACTGGACAGTAACGCCGGCCCCCGAGGCAATATATACCCGCTTCAAAAGAAGTATTCAATGACTGCTTGGAATTTAAAGCATGGCACGGCTCACCTTGACCCAAAAATTTAATTGTTCAAGGTATAGGTCCGAAGGAATGAAGCGGCCAGGCTTGCCAAAACGATTTACAATCCAAGACCTTTCTAAAGCTCTCCGCAACTTGTCGGTGAGCTCGTATCTCCAGCGCACCAAAACCTCGGCGCACTCACGGGCATAGTTATGCTGGCCAACACCACGGAATGCCAAGCCCCAATATTTGAGAACGCGAATGAGTTGGCCGGCATCTGCAAAGCTGACCGCTTTCTCAAATAGCATGAAAAATAGTGAATCCCGGATAAAATAAATTGAGTGTGCCATCCAGTCATCTCCTGCAGACTGTGCTTTTCTGGCAGCTGTCGCGGTCGCAAAATCATTGGAGATGACCAGGGCAATCGCTTGAATATCTTGAAGTGTCGGTGTCCAGCCTGCCAGCTCAGAGTATAATGTAAAGCCTTGTAGCACCCTAAAAATATGAGCGAGGAAGTTCAAGAGAATAAACTCAAGAGGACAAACATAACACAGTGCAGTATGCGGGCGATTAAAGAGTGCCGGATGAGGGACTTGGCGGCCGCATAATTTGGCTTGTTCACGTCCCATTTTCGATTTAAGAGACCCTTGTGTGCGGCAAGAGATGCAGGGTCCTCCACTGCCTGTCCGTAATGTGTCCGCATGATCATATGGGTGGCCTGCAAAGCAAAGTGCCATGGTGCACTCAGTTCGTCGGCGTATTCGAGTCGTTCCATCGCATTGATGTCATCGGTCCGATCGCGACGTGCAGCGCGAAGGTTGTTGGAGGTGAGCCAGTCGCCAACAAATATGCGGCTTATTGAAGACCAGATTTTTTGCGACAATGTACTGCGCTCTTGCACTGACTGGAGGACCTTAAAAACACCCTTCTTTGATCCCTCGTTAACATCAAATAGTCCGAACGGACGTCCATCCGTTTTTTCAGGAGGCAGTGGTCGGTCCAGCGGCATCATCTTTGCGACCCCCGCCGCTATCTCCTTGCGCTCATGCCATAGACTATTCCCAGGACAGTACGCCACAATCATTTCTGCAATGAGCGCAACAAATGATCTGCCAACGATCTCGTCATCCTCCGCCGTTGGCAAGATGTCGGCAGGTTTGGCTTGGGCTCTATTCCCGCGAAGTGCGAGTTTTTCGGCGAGGTCGGCGGGGGAGAACGGCTCGACGCCGTTGATGCCAATGATAGCGCAGTTCGTTGCGTTGATCATGTCATTTGTATTGGAAAGCCGCTGCTGCGACTTGCGCAGGAAAATGTTTATATTGTCGAATATTGTGAACAAGACTCGTCCGCTGGTAATGAGCTCGACAGCCAGATTGATTGCGTCCTCAGACACCCGTTCCTTCAGCCGTTCAATGGTATCCCCAGAGACACAGACACCCGCATTGCTGAGCATTTGGATTACACGGGTGCTGGTACCGGATATCTTGAAGAATAAGCCGAGGATGAGTGGCAGGACATTCGTTGCACGATTGCGAACGAAAACCAGCATGCTAAGGCATAATAGAATAGCCTAAAGATTCCGGATTAGCTTGCGGGACAATGATATTACCACAAAACAACCCACAAAAACCGGGTTGCGGGCAAAGCCCACATATTCTCATGACCAATGTGATGGTACAGAATTTGGGTCCACTTCCCCTGACCCAAGGTTGGGGTCATCAGCCCAATCCTCTTCATCTTCGGAATCTGCATCAGGCATGGGGTCATCCTCGTCCAAATCATCCACCGGCACAGCTATTTCTGCCGCCTGTCGCCTTCGGTGATTGTTCGGGGAGGCGCAAATATGTGGAGGATTTGCCACATGAAGGGTGCCAGGTCTTTGAAGACCTGGATCAGTTTTTGAGGGTGTAATAGCGTCCGAAGTTTGTGAATGGTGAGAGTCTTCATTTTTATCCGGAGTTCGGGATTGTTGATGAGACGGTTGCTGTCCTGAAGCGCTAGCTCATGCGCGCAAGGAATTGTCATGGTTCGGAGGTGCTTCTGTGCCCGTGGCCAACGGATCCGATCACGCCAGAGCCCAAATAGCATTGCTGGACCAAATTGTGCTTCCGGTGTGCTTTCGGATTCATTGAATCCCATGAAGAAAGAAACACGGCGGGAGACGCTGGGGATATTGGTGGTGAAGATCCAATATATTAATTGCCGAACCGAGATGGAGAGATACATCGTTAGGGAGAAGATAAGATGTAGGCGTGACTCTAATGGGAGCCCCTTTTCCGCTTCGGGGATCCGTCATCTCCAATATTCATGGTCATACTGAAGGGTGGCCAGGTTGGGAAGTTGAGAGCGAGATAAAATGAAACTGAAGAAGTGCTGGGATAAATATCCACCAAGAGCTGTTGTCGACGACGAAGATTTCCAAAGCAAGTCACAAGTTGTGACACTCCGTCACCTAATTAGACGCGTCTCATCACACTTGTCCCAAAATGGGTGTTCAGACAAAAGCGTGTTTTCTGAGCCAGAACATCCTCTATCCACTTAGCTTTTGGTGAGCGATATTGTCCTGCAGATCCTCCGGTTCCATCGAGCCCATAAAAACTGGGGAATTCCGCGACAACATTTTTTGTTTACTGTGAATTTCTGCGAAATGACCCTTCCCTAAACCCCTGATTAACAAACATCTGTGGAGTCCAGTATCTAAACCGAGTCGGCAGATCGAAATGAATCAGTCTAATAAACATTTCCAATCTTTACACCAAGGGATTCCGCTTAGAATTGGTAGAGATAATTGACCTCCAACACATCCCCTTTTTTCACGAGTTTGCGGCAAGCCTCTCTCCGAGATAGTCCGGCGCGCCGGACCGGAGACAGGCTTGCTCCGAACCTATAATCTCATTGCCACGGCCGATGCTGATGCTGTGATGGCAGATGGGGGCAGCACATCATCGACGCCGACAACAGCAGGTATCTCCGTCCTGGAGTGTAATTTCACTCCTATATTTGGAACTCTATACCTCATGTATTAAGCAGATGGGTCGTATCAGTACTATATTGCGCTGGGAACCTGGCCACCTTAGAGATTTTGGCTTCTTAACAGATTTTTCCGAGGACTTCCCTAATATCTGATGATTCCATATGCCTTGCGTACATTCTGCGAACAATTTGAGCCTATTTCTGCCCACTTTGACAGAGTTTTGAGTACATGGTGAATTCTTTTCCGCCGGAGGTCCCAAAAAGGCAATTGACACCGAACCTGGCCACCCCCGCAAATCCAGTGTTGCCGGCTAAGTTGATAGACTTGCGATGTATAATAATGTTGAAGGGTCATAGTTGATGTATTTAAGACACTAAAACAGTACATACCATCTATGAAAACAGTGGAACCAACTGCTTCCAATGACAGGTATGAGAGGCGGGATCCAAGCTGCCAATTAAACGAGGCCTGCACGCCAGTGAAGGAATAGATTGAGCTAAAATAAGTCACAGGCGGGTTTATGAGAAGTCAATTGACATATCCGGACCCGCTGTTCTACTCTTGCTCCATGCTCCAGAGAAACCGACATTTAGATTTTGAACCCACCAAAAATAGGGCGACTATGGTGTACTGAACGCCTTGAGGAAGGAATAAGGGAGGTAAAGTTCCGGAATATGTTCAAATTGAAGTTTTACCTATCAAGGTGGACCATGCCAGGTTTTGGACTCGAAGCGTCAAAGGGTCGTTCAATATAAAGGTCGTTCGGATGTAGTCTTCAGGCTCGGGTGACAATCATGTACGGGAGTTTAACACTGAAAGGGTGAAGACAGAGAGAACTTTACATACCTAGAGAGAAGCTCAAAATCAGGTGAAAAGAACGAGCCTCCAAAGTCGCAGATTGACAAAGAATTGGTGGAGAAAGGAGCGGAATGGCCGCTCGGAGATAATAAATTGATTTTCTCACCCTGCGGCCCGACATTAACCGCGCCACCGCTTAACATCAACTCATCACTTTTGGTTGAAAATCAACATGAACGGGCGACATAGGTTGTATTCCACCCTTCGAGCACAAAAATGCCAAATACACAAGCATATAGGCCTATAATTGACAAGTGGCCAGGATTCTAGTGTGGCCAGGATCCTAGTCATAGATAGTATGCCCCTGTTTGTTTTCACACACCACCGGTGCATGTTAATTTTTGAAGCTTTTATAACTCTTACCTCTTTCGACTTCGTGGTTGGCTGTATCGATAAAATTCTTTCCTTTCATCCGGGCCTCTCCAAACTCCCGATTGCAACTCATTTCAACTTCAACTGCGTAAGTTCAACCCGGGAAATTGGAGGCTCGAGGCATTTATTTCTCCACTTGGCTCCGGAGTTCAAGGTGCTTTTGAAATGTGACGCACCTCCACACAGCTTTTGCGTCATATTATTATTTTGTGGCGCTCAAGGGCGACTAAAAGCTAATACCACTCGCCCGCGGTCTTCCTTCCCCCATCATCATCCCCGCTCATTTCTCTCCTCTTCGACGTCCAAGATCAACCGCCGGAAAACATCAAGCTTCAAGATCTTGAACTCAACCTTGCGCACCGCTCATCGCCTCAATATCAATATCTTGCTTTCATGCTGTGTTCAGATCGCAACACTCAAGATCTCGGGCTCGAGCTCACTGGCAGAGGCCTGCGCTGTGCTACTGTTTTAAGAGCCAACATAATTATATCTCCCGTCCGGCTCAAATGAAACATATTCCGGACTTTCCCTACACTTTTTCTTCTCTCCTTCTTTCGGTATCCCTCTACTCTCAATCGGAAGATATCCATCTCATGCAGTTGCCTAACGACCTCAGTGCGCCCCGAGTCATGGCGAGATACGAAGTGGGTTTTCCCCGTTCTTTATCATCAATTTATGCAGGTGACTTCCGCCAACATTTGGCACACCGCTACCTGCAACCTTGCATCAGCACTGGCCCGAGGTCTGTTCGATTCTCTCTGTTCATGTTCATAATTTGATTCATATTGTCAATGCAACTGAGTGCATGCTCTTCTTGCCGGGCACGAGTCTCACGCACTTTCATGGCTACGGTCCTAGCTGGAGATAAGCACTAGGCAATTGTTTTTCTCATTTCTATACTCACTATCGGAATTCGAGAAGTCAGCCGAACTCGTTTTTCGTTCACTTAACTCGAGCTATCCTCAAATTGACAAAACCGCGAATCCTGACACGGGCTGACCATGTAGGTCTGTTCTGAAGTGGCTGAATTCGAATGTAACTCATCATCGAAGGCAAATCATTGAAACCGTTATCATAGGCCGGCCCTCCACCAAGTGCGGGCGAAGTTGGATTTTTGCTTGGACACACTGGTGCGTACAGTACTACTCGTAACTCGGGTGTCGATTTGGTTTTTTTTTCTGAATCGTGAAGCCCGTCATTGAAGACAATTGATTTTGTCAGTGGTCACTGACTTCTGTAAAAAAAAACATTCAGTGGATAAATTATTCAGGTGACTGCTGCGTGACACTCTCGAGTCTCGAATCAACAACATTCGCAGAATTATTCATTCCTGTACCTGCGCGCCGGAGCGGAGCGCAAGGACATCTTGTTCTGAAATACATGATTTTATTGCGCTATATATTGCACATTCTGTATTTCTAGATATACTATGCCGTTGCCTGTTAAATGAATATTAAATTTATAAAGCGCGATTCATTGTTTGCTTGAGCGTGACCCGAAATGAATCACGTGTCAGATTGGCACTCAGATCTGGACCACCACCACCACCACACACTCCTAGCTTGTCCTCCACAATGTTCGTGTCTTTCCTCTGGCACTCCCATGTCTCTCGCCATCTTTCACTGGGCCTCAAACGGCTTCAAGTCTCGAAGCCGTGGCCGATGCCACCGGCAAACTCGACGCGAGCACGCCTTAGACTTCATGTCAGGCACACGAGCGCACCAAGCCCTAGACTTTATGTCAGGCACCAACCAGGGGTTTGACTGCATGTCAACCCTGGTAGGAGACCGATTCTACTTACGTAGGTCTCTTATGATACCTATGAAACTTCTAAGGTACGTACCCGGCGACCGCTGACCCATTCCACACTCATACTTTGTACAGCTGTAACAGGACGACGGTGACGGCAAAAGAGACAGGGAGGAGACTCCTAAGGTACGTATCCAGCGACCGGTGACCCATTCCGCTCACAAATTCTGCAGGACGACAGCAGTGGCGACAAGGGGGAAAGAATCCTGAGGCATGTATGCATGCTTATGGCCAATTCCGCGCTAATCATTTCTACAGGACGATAGCAATGGTGCACAGAACGAGGATGACGGCTCCGGCGGCAAGAAGAGCCAGAAGAGGAAAAAGCCAGCAAAGCAAGCGAAAGTCAAGGTCTGTTCTTAGCTCTGATCGTGAGCTTGGCTGAGGCGGGTGAAAAATAGGCGAAGGAAAAGGGCGTGGGCGTGGCACACCAAATAAAGCAAAATTTCAATGCCCATGGAAAGCAAAATAGATTTCCTAAGAATCTATGTGAAAATCAGTCCTACTGAGATTGTGAAACCAAGCTGCATGGAAACTCAAATAGAAAGCGGAAATTCAATACCAGAATCAGCTATAAAGAAACAAAGCATTTTGATTGCACTGAAAGGGTCTTTGAATCTTCTAAAATCAGTGTACATTTCAGCAGCGCTGAAATTCTGAGCCATTTTTGCCATTGGCTGGCTTCCTCCAATGGCAAAAATCCCTCAGGATTTCAGCGCGGCTGAAATGCGTGCTGATTTTATGACTTTCAAAGAGCATTTCAATGCCACTGGAGTCCTTTGTTTCAATACGGCTGATGCTCATGCAGATTCTTACTATTTCTCTTTGAGAATCTATGTGTCTTAGTTTCACAATCTCAGTGGCACTGATATGCAAATAGATTCGTCGGAAATCTATTTGAGTTTCCATGGGCATTGAAATTTTGCTTTATTTGGTGTGTGGTGCAGTGCCGGCAGCATCGAAACGCAGGCACGCAACAAATGACAAGGTATTTGGAAATGAACTGGCGCCGTGGTGTGTTGTCTCTCACTGCTAAAGTCCAGGAAAACTCGTGGCGACTCTGCGACCGGCGATGGTCCCGCGGGGTGTCCCAAGCGTAATAAGCAGCCGGCGGTGGCGAAAGTCCTCATGGCTGTCGTAAAGCCTCCTCAGGCACCAAAGGAGAAGGTATGAGGGGTTATGCCTGGGCCAATGAAGAGGATGGGGAAGCGTAAGAGGTATGAGCTTCATACTGCTGCGACGAAATCTCCGACTCACATTCCACAAGATAATCTAGATAGACGAAACCCTGTATTTTTTTATTATTGTTTTCTATGGAATTGACCTATGCCCCATGCTATCTGCGTGCATCGTGCCTGCTAGCCCAACAATGATAACTGCTTGGCGTGTCCCATCAGCAGTCCGATTGCAAGGTCATGTCTGTAGCTTGCATTCACTAACATCTGGCATCAGTCTACAGGATGCGCTTGCTGCTAAAAGCATTACCACATGCTCTAGTAATTGCGTGCGGCGATGATGGCTGCAGCGGCAGTCATCATGCTGGGCCACTGGCGCCATCCGCCCAACGTGGTGGAAGTCCACGTGTGCTCCTTCTTAATCGGGTGTTTGGCGTAGTGCTCTTATTTCTGCCGGCCTGATTACTCCGCTTATTCTGGTTAATCTGCTTGTTGAGTTCTGGTCAATCCATTCAAACTGCTTAATTCCCTTATTCGGCCTAATCCGCTTACTTGGGCTTAATCCGCTTATTCGGCTCAATTTCGTTACTTAGCTGAATCCGTGCGGGCGGCTTAATCGGCTTAAAACAATTGACCAATAGTCATGTATGATAGTCTATGCACTAATGTACTATTTACCTAGCATTTCTGCTTAATCTGCTTAATCTGGATCAATCCAACTTCACGAAGAAACGTGAGTTGGATTAATCCAACCTGGGCTGGATTTATGAGGAGCTTGCGCCTCCTGGGTGTTTCTTCGTGGGCGAAGAGTTGGACCGGGAGGTCGCCACCGCAGGACTGTCACCCAACAATTTCCTGGGCGCCACACTCCTTCCCTCAACCTCCGCTGGGGAGAGGGTGTCCCTGTCTTCCGATGTACCGCCTCAAACGCAAAAGAGGCCCCGCCGGCGAACCCCCACCGAACCGCGAGCAGACCGCGAGGCAAACGGAGCGCGGCGTCCTAGTCCTCCGCGTCCTGAACCGCCTTTCACCGCGTTGACCCTCCCCACACGGTCTTCTTTTGTGGCAACTCCAGACCCCTCTCAGCCTCTCTGCTCCTTCCCATTGGAGGGGTTCTGTCCGCAGGGAGCCATTGTGCGCACTCTGTTTCCTCCTTGTTGATGTTGTAACAACTCCGGCTGTTTGTGTGTGCTGGAGATCGCGAGAGGGTTACCCGGTAAGACCCCGCGGTGTTGCTCTCCTTGTAAGTCTGCACACGCAATGTGTAGTTCCTGGACAAAGTTCTCCAACGCCTAAGAGGATGGGAACGACACAGTGTTGCGGGGTTTCCGGGTGGCCTTTTGGGAGCACCTAGGGTCGGGTTCCTTCCAGCCGTTGCATCCCGACCCTCGGTTCGTGGATCTAACGCAAACTCGTGCGTAGAGCCTCCCATCCGACTTTCTTCATCTGATGGATATCCTCCGCATAGGTCTCTCTTATACCTATAGAGAATTTCTCAGTGAACTGCGCCCGGCCCAGCGTACGGTACATGCCGAGGCGCGTTGTCGTGCTGCCGCTGCTGCAACCCGACCCTCTGACCCCGTTGTTGTCATTTCCTCAGATTCAGAGGATGATGCTCCGCCTTCGAAGAGACACAAGACATCTCTTCCTCATGAAGCGTCCTCCCCAGAGGTGATTGTTGTGACGGATGAGGACGGGGACTTGCGATATCTGGAGGATGCGGACGAGGACGTGTCGATGCACTCTCCCGACCCTCCCATCGGAGTGGATCCTCGCAACTACGACCCCTCTCTGGAGCCCGCCCCAGCGGCTGTTCCCCCGAACCGGTGGAGCATGAACGCAGAGCCTGCGATGGAAATGAGCCTTCGTATTAAATAAAGTAAGACCTACCGTAGATGAGCATATAGTTTGACAAGACCCAAAGCCGAGGCCCGAGAGTGAGCGCCTACCTTCTCTGCAGACACAGTGCGGTACGGACCAGAAATCAGTTTGTATATGAAGAGGACATTGAAGGCGTGTTGCCCCCTTTTTACGCCGTCCGTTGTTTCCCGCCGTCGTTTTGTTCTTAACGTTTGGAAAGCCGGAGTAAGTCGGTTTCATTTTGTACAGGACCGTCTTTGACCCGTGCTCATCTGCCACTGTTATTTTTTCCTGAATCGTCAGCGCACTGGATCTTTAAAGTGAGACCCGCCGGTCTCATATGGATCTGTTCCGCCACTTTCACGTGAAAGTCGCATCCTTCCGCGTGGAATAGAGGTGGCCCAGACATTGATCACGATTTAGGAGACGGTGAGACTTTCTCCTCTGCAGTATAAAAGTACCAGTGTTTTGGCTGGGAAGTAACACAGCACTTAAATGAACTCTGACCACCGTTACCTTCCACTCACCAAAAAATTAAACCTGGTGTCCTCCTCTGCCATCGCACCTGCCCCGACCCATCTCACCACCGTTGATTTGCAATCTGTTTAGGTAATTTGCTGCCAACCCTGCGCTCGACGCTGACCGACACCTCAGCATATATTGCCCAAATCCGTCCGAGGCTAAACCCTCCTGCCGCCAAGTGGTCTCCCCTCACCGAGAGCGAGGCACGCACCCTCATCCAATCCGAATTATACCCGGGCATCGTGTTTCCACCCGCCGCTCGCCCCCCGATGCCACGGTCCGAGATCGATCGCCTCGCACATAAAATCGGGCGCGAGAACACACTGCAGTGCACACTGCACCCCATCGCCTCGGACATTCTGAAATCTCTCATCCACTCCAAATTATCCAGGTTTTTCTGTGAATCAGTGCGCCATTTAGCCCTCGTGGAGCTCGAGGCAGAAGATATCTCTATCCTTACTGCTTGTTCTGCTATTGAAAACCTTTGGTTCGGGGGGCTCCCATCATTCAACATACCGGCGGTTAACCTTTCATTGCAAAGGCTTCACTGCGCTTTGCACGTCTTGGATCCCATTGACTTCATGCATCAGTTTTTCGCCTCGATCACCCATCTCAAGATATTTGATATCCCGAACAATCTTAACCCCGACGATTGGCCCGCATTGAGGCGTCTTCCGCATCTAACCCATCTCGCGTTCAGCTCTGGGAACTACCTGGAGATGTGCCTCCGTTTCCTATCAACATGGGAAGCACTGGAAGCGCTGGTCGTTTTACTCCAGGAAAACATTGGTAAAAAGTTCTTGGAACAATACGGTGTTCCCCAGCTCGCTCTGGAACTGTGAATCGTTGTTATCATTTGTTCCGACTACCACGAGGACCGGGTCTAGGGTGTGATACAACACCGCGACTATTGGTCTTAGGCAGAGGATTTCATCACGAAGCACAAGTCGCGGGAAATTGACCGTGAGTTGTTGGGCCTAATTTGTGCACAGGATTGATGTTTTATCTTGCAGCTCTCAAGTATTGCATCCCAGAACCCGACGAGGACGACTATGGGCAGGAAGACTCGGAAGATGAAATTGACGAAGACAATGGGGACGACTCGCCCTCCAGCCTTTTCCACGATGCCGGCCGCCTTCAGCCCCACCTCCCCAGCTGCCTCCCTGTCCAGTGTGACCACCACCATAACCTCCACCTCTACAGCCTCTTCTGTGACATCGGCCACCTTGAGCGCTGTCTTTCCAGCCACCTGGCTCTCCAGTGCAGGCACGATGCCCTTTGGATCACAGCTCGCAGTAAACCATGAATTCAATTTCGTCGTGGGCATGGATTTCGGCCCTACGCTCATGGCCTTATTCCCGTCCTCCACCTCCACCTCCACCTCCCAGCTCGGCCTCAGCACTGACGAACTCACCAATGACAGCGTGACTGTGCGTATCAATACTTCAAATCGCGAGGACTTTGCCTTTGACGGAGGCTTTGACGGTGGCAGCAGGGTCGCCGGCGACCCCTCCCCCTCATTTGCCTACAACCCGATGGGCAGTGCACCTTCCGCACAGGTGAACGGCGGAACGGCGGGGTACATAGGCGCCACTGACAATGTATTCCCTGGCGCGTTTATACCCGCGGTTGCACGCGCTGCCCCAACACCGTGATGCAAAAAAGGAAGAGGGCAGAGGAGGATGGGGTCGAGAAGCCGGCACGCAAGGTGCACGCCTGGTTGGCGCCAGGAGGAGCTAGGACACCATTGCGGACGCCGACACGTCCCCCAAGCACCATTTGGAGCGTGCCCCGGAGGCCGCGCCACCGCCCTGAATTGTGCACACTCACCCTGTCCGCTGCCTCCACGCTATAAATGGGACACTGCCAACCAGTACTTATGGTATTCTAAGATACACGGAAAGTATTGTAGGTTAACTGGAGATTATCTTTTCTTATATATGAAGCCCTTGCATGTGGGAATATACTCCAATTTCTTCGCGATTTTACCGGTATTTTCGTGGCCAAAACACGTTAGTTGGGTGGGGCAGGGACGGGGATTTGGTGGGAGTGATGGCAAGTGTCGGGCACAGCGGGAAGCGACATCGCCGGCGATGTTTGATGGCAACGAGAAGGGATTGATGGCAGGGCGGGTGCCCTGCCCGCCGTAGTACCTAGCCGAGGATAAGCGGGGAGGAAATAGGGCGTATTTAAAGCGCCCACCCGCGATGGCTCTAAGTAAAGCCCGCTAGTTAGTCGGGGATACCATACGTATCTCTAGTCTCGTGACCAGCCTCTTATGACATCCCAAAGGGGCCCTGTTAAGAGTACTTTACGTAGTAAAGTCTCATTCTTTTCATCAATCATTACACCGGATTTCTGGCGAGGTGAAAGAAAATCAGTGCGTCTATCCGTGGAACGAAAATAGTGGCTGTGTTTGTTAGCTTTTTGAAGTCTTTTTAAAATTCGATCTAATGAATTTAGGGTAAGGTTAGGGTTATGACGCTGTTGCAAGGTACATCACCTCTTGCTTTCTCCCACCACCGGGCACTCTGGATCTCTTCTGTTTGGGCCCGACAATCGTGTAATGAACAGCATGTCCCCCACAGCCTCTCCTCAAACTATAGTTGGCCAAGCTCCAATTTTCGGATGAGGGGCAACAGTAGCCAGGTCTGCCTCCGGCCTTTCGCAGGCATGCCCCCGTCCTGCGACCACTCTCTGGCTGCTGCTCCCTCTGCGCTCCCTGTGTGCGCCCGCCTGCCCACTCTATGATTGCCCTCTCACGGCGCCATGCACACTCGTCCCATGCCGGCGTTGCCCCTCCGTACTTGCCACATCACCACGGCGCCACCTCCACACCGCCCACTACACGCTCGCCCCCTCCAAGCCATGCCCGTCCCGTTCCCCCCTCGATGCTGTATCCTCTCCCTGCGCCCGTCCCACCCCGCATCGACTCTGCTACTGCAGCCTCCTCCTGTGCGCACCACCTGCACCCCGCTCCACCCCGCTTCATCCGAGTGTGGCGCTGGCCACGCCGTTCTGTCCCGCATCCACCTGTGCCGCCCCCGCGCACCCTTTTTGGCGACCCAGTCTCACTCTGTGCCCACTGCACAGCCGTATCCTTTGCCGCCCGCGGAGTCGCTGCCACACCCATTCCACGTTCTGCCTCCACCCGCACATGCTCTGCTCTCGTCCCCGTCTCCACACATCCGTCCCAATCCATGTCCACACCTGCACCTCTCGCCCGTGTACTCCCTGCCCTCCGCACTAATAAACACTGTGGATTTGCCCCGCCCGCCCCGTGGACACTCTGCACACTGTGCGCCGCAGCTCGCCCTCAAAACTCACGGCCAAAGGCAGATAGCTCAAATCGACACCTGCCCTCTGCGTTCACGACTTCACGACTTCACGCACGCCCAGCGCTCCGTGCTCCATACGCACGCTCCATCGTAACCTACTGCTCCATCGACGCCGCCTGACGCTGGGCCCCGCGCATCGTTGCTGCCAGCACTGTGCAGGCCAGATCTGGGTATTACTCGTACGGCATCCCCGAGGACTTTCCTCGCCGCCCGGCACGTCGTGACGAGGTGTGTACTTAGTCACTACTCACCTACACCATCTCGTATCTCGTCTCCCGCAGCATGTACTCAGCTTCTAAATAACGCCTGACACGTTGTGCATACACGATCCCGCCCTGCCCAGGTCCCTGGCTGCATGTGTTGCGGTGATGAGCTCGTCGGCTCGCGCTGTAGAGGTGTGTGTGTACCTCGTGTGATTTGCTCATACCCGTCCACTAGCGTCAAATCCGCCAGCCACCACGCCCAAGGTAATGGCTGTACAGAATATCAGCAAGAGACCACGTAAATTCATCCTCATGCACTCTGTCAAGACTGAGCTCACTTCCAGCATTAGCGGCGCTTCTAGAATTAATAAAAGCAAGAAAGATATCCGTACTAAACCCAAAGTATGTGCGCCTGTATACATGTAGGCAAGTAGTTTGAATTTGAATATATTACTTCCTTCTTCATGTTTGTGTGCTTGCTCGACCCGTGCCTTTCATACAAATTGGCTTTCCCGGGTACCGTATACAATATGAATATGAATACCTTTATAATTGCCGGCCCACAAACAACTTCTGAATCCATTTGTACAAACATGACCGCTTGATTGCATTATGTGGCCGAGTCCAAGTTCTATTGCATCCGCGTTTACAGGTGACGGATCTCATAATTCGCTCAAACCCGGGTAGCGAGCGGTCCGGGATTCGACACTTGATCTCCGCTGACAATCAGTCGATCATTTGATGATATTCCTACCTTTACCCTCATGTGTTTTTTGAGCTGGAGGTGGTGCCAAGGCTCCAAAAATCGGACATGGCGTGGTTGGATGAGGAACAGCTGTCGCGGGTACACATCAGAGAGTTCCGAGTGACAGCAGAAGTCAGTGTCGAGCGCGTCGAGTATCTAACCGAGCTCCCCTCTCTTTGCCCGATCTCCGAGACGCCGACCGCGTTTGTGATTGATCGACAGGATTCCGAGTCCAATATCACGAAGAACAGGACTATGTACACCGTAGACGCGCTCATAAAACCAAAGTATGTAGCTGAGTTTGAATATGGGATTCAAGTCCATATAAATTTGGGCAGGATAGCGACTCCTGGAAGGGTAACACGGGAACCGGGGATTCCCACGTCTGGGTTTCATTCGAGCCGGGTGCAGAGCCCATTCTTCGCCGTCGATCTCGCTTGAACTGCAAAGGTAAGAATCATTTCCACGTGCCGAATTCTGTGACTGAAAATTTCATTTCCAGGAGCTTATGTCTGCAAGTGCATTGATCCGGCTCCTCAATGTAGTCCGGCGTGATCTCGATCCCGCCTCGCGTGATGCAGTCTTTGCCGCTCAGTGCCAAATGCGACGGGATGAGGGGACCACCGCAGAGTGCAAGGTCACACAGTAAGTTGATTGTTGGTGCCTTGTTGTCGCACAGTTTATCTTGATTATTTTCTCTATTCTTGTATCTTATTTATTAGCAAGCAACTGTGTTTGTTTTTCTCAATGGGATCACTCAGCTAAGAAAATACATTGTGTGGGGGGGATTTTAATGACCCTCTCAAGTGATAATTGATTGCCAAAAGCTTCCTTGGAAAGGGTTTTGTGAATGTTTCAACCAAGCCGAAGCGTTGACAGCAGCTGCCGAATCATGTGTCAATGCTGATGATTGACTCAAGCGCCGCGCACCGTGTGCCGCACTTGGCAACGGTGTGTCGAACATTGATGCAGTGTGCCGCTGATGAACGCGGGGTGCCGCATCTGTTGTGTGCTGTGTCTGCCGCTTCTGGGTTATCCTGCTAGAAATGGGTTTGAAAGATTTTTTTTTTTGATAAAATTTAAATAAAGTACGAGTCCCGCCATGCGAAGCATCGGCCTCACACCAAGTCATAAGAGTCTGGAACAATCATCGGCTGTCGAACCATACCATTGCGCTATCAATTTTGATGGCAATTTCCCACAGCTTGTCCTCATGTTCCGTACTTGTTCCGTGCGTGTTTTGGGCGCGTTTCTTGTACTTAGCCTCTATTTCAACGTGTTTTCTACTCTTCATAGCTGCTTTAGGGTCTGAAAGAAGTCAATGGACTCAAATCCCTCAAATAAATTCTGATGGCAATTTCCCACGGCTTGTCCTCATGTTCTGCGCGTGTTCTGCACGTGTTTCTTGCGTATATACCCTAAATACCCGTACAAATGCACTCTAGAAAGCCCTGAAAAGCCTCCATGGACTCATATTCACCCCCGAGACCTCGGAATTACCCTGTCAGGCCAAGCTATACCCACTTGGGTTCAGATGACTTTGCCATGGAAGATGATGCTGCAACAACTATTGGGGCCACTTCTAGCCCACCAGATCCCCGCTTTCGGGACACAGATTTACCTCTGAATGTCCCCTTCCTTGACCTAACAGAAGCTGATTTTGGAGAATCTGATGAAGATGCAGAGTATGGTGCTGGCTCTCGGGCTCCAAAGCTGTCAAACACTGATAAAACTCGGATGGTACTGGAATCCATGAAGAACCTCAGCAGATTTTCTCTCCGCATGTTTCTTGAAGAGCTTTTTACCTCTGAAGACAGTGCAATAAAGAATGTTACAAATACATATCTTGCACAGGAGGGCCATATACACCTCTTGAACCTTGTTTATACAGATAGGGTCCTAGAGAATGTATTCATTGCCAGATGGATTATGTCAAAGGCCACAGATCTTTGTGTGAAAGAAGCTAGCCGCTGAAAGGCTTTGCCTCGGTCCGTCTACAGCTGGAGTACTACTGATGACATGGACCAACGAGTGGAATGCAGCAGTACTAGCCACAACCACTAACCGAATCCACATCCTTGTTCCCCCTGGTTGCACAAGCTTAGACGTGCCGACGAGTATTCATGCATTTTAGACTTCTTCACAAAACTGTGAAGGAGTAGAAAAGGGACACAGATACTTCAGTTCGACCGGTTGAAGCCCTTAATCAAGCACTCAGAACGAGCACTTGACTAACGGCGTGCAAGACTGTTGTGGTGGGATTAAGACCCTCTCTTGGCATAGCCAACCGAGTGCGTCAATCCAACACCAATCCAACACCAATCCAAAACCAATCCCAAATATAAACCTTCCAAGGCTGCTGATTGTTTAAGGTCCCTTTCGACCGTATCCCATAATCCCAAATAATAAGCCTTCCAAGGCTGCTGTAGTGGTGCCAAATCCCTTCACACATCTTAATCACAATCCCAAATTATGTGTTTTACTTCCACTGAAGGCAAGAGATATTAATCACATTGTGCAAACGAAGCAAAGCTCTTAATAGAACCAGTCCAGGATCACAAGCGCAGACTACCCGTTGTAACACAAGTCCTAGATCCAAGTCTCTTAATTGAGACCAGGACCTAGCTCCTGTGCCACCCCAATGTTAGTGCCACAAGCACTAGATCCAAGTCTCTTTATGAGACTAGGATCTAGCACCTGCGCCACCACCACTGCAGTACTGCATCCATGCTAGAACTGCCCTCCTTATATACTGTATATTTACGCTTACACTTCTCTAATTACACTACCTGAGTAAGCTAAAGATCTGCCATTTAACTCCTTGTTTCCGATCGGTTGTCTGACTCAACTGAACTTCAAAGGCAAATAGTGTTTGTCCTGCCCTTCGGACCATTGGATTCAGAAAGCGCTGAGTCCCCCATTTCTGTAGACACCCAGAACTCCCTAATCTACCAAGTGGTTCCCAAGATATAACCTTGTCAATTCCTGATCAAGCCAAGAACCCAAATTGGGATGGTAACGGGGCTGAACCAAATTAATGGTCAAAGTCCCTTGATTAAAACCTTCAGATTCAAGGAGCGTAGGGTATCAGCTTTCTGTAGATACCCTAATCTCCCTGAACCACCCAGTAGTTGTTGAGATATATAGCAATGAAGCCTCGCCCAGGTCAAGAACCCATATTGGGATAGCAACATTGATCGGTGATTAATCATGTGTCCAGACACGTCTCCAGAATAGGCCAAATCAACCACAACAAGGTGCGTCAAACCCACAGTTCTATCTCTGCCGATAGACACTGGTTATTCAGAGTGGATATTTAAGTTCCCAGATATTTGTTGGCCCCACAGAGCCTTAATCAAGTGATTATAAAGACTCTATTATTAAACCCGTTGAATCGGACCTTAATCAGTATGGGAGGTTCTGATTAATGTGCTCTCGGGCGGGCTGATTAAACCCTCATGCAGGATGTGCCTGATTAACCATTCGGGACTCATGTTAATCCTGAAGATGTACATCTAACTTGGTAATGCACAGGAATCCCAACATTAGCGAGATTCCAGGCAAGGCCAGATAGCCTGCTTATCACCGCTTGACTGATACAGCTCGAAAGGGAAAATTCAATGAAGAGGCAAAATCACTTCGTCTTCTATCCCACTCAGTCAAGATTGAACAGTTATGTTCATTTTCAGTACCAAACCTTCTGAAACTCTATGATTCTACAACTCCCCATCTTCAAGGTCTTTTGAAAGCTATTATTGGGGAAAAAACTGCAGAGTCTGACGAGGAGCTGGTTCAGAGACGTCAACGAAACCCAGATATGGTAAAGTTTGAATCATTTTGCAATCTGTCTTGTCTGACAAGAAATTATTCAGGGGCGCACAATGATCACATCTATGCTTTTGAACCTCCGTAGTAGGCAAACAAATCTTCATCTTGCCATGAACTCTTTGCTTCTCTGGGATGGCCGGGTTCCTAAGCGACTCATTCAAACTCTGAATCATTATGCCTTCTGCACATCATATAATTACTAAACAAAGGCTGTTGGCTCTGTTTCCAGGGATGGAGTCTATCTGGCACGATGTGTTGCCAATGATCCAACCAAAATATCCCTCTTGCCTTATGATAATTTTAACTGGGTTGAGACGGCCTGGGAAACTTCAGCTATCCATGGCAATATTTCGCATGATCAGGTTTCCGCAATACTTGTTGTGTTGGGTCTTCCTGAGGGATCAACTTCTGCAGATGCTGCTCGACTTATGCATGTTCTGACTTTTGCTCAGACTAACAACACCAGACATAATCTTCCTCCAGATATTTCTCTTGAACAAATTCTTCCCAGCTCTGATGATCAGAAAGTTTTCGCCAAAAATGCAGCAATACATGTTTCTCATATTTTGGCAGAAGAGGTGGAAATTTTATATGTGCATCACAATATCTTCGGAGATTTCTTTGATCCACATGCAATCACTGTGAGGAAAACTGAGGAATATTTTCTACCCACATATGATCAAGAACAAAGTTCAACTCGGGGAAATATGCTTGTACCTGACCACTTCTTCAAAGATGTTCTGAAAATACCTAGCAAGGTTTTCGAAGATAGAGATTTTCCTGTCTTGGGTGATAGGCTTACTACTGCTCGAGATCGTGCAGCTCAAGACCAGCGGGCACTTGATCGATCTGAACACCGTGTTGACCAGTTAGCCAGTTTTCGACTTCTGAGTGGCCTCATGCATTTTTGCTTGAACCAACTCCAGAATCTCGGTAGAAACACATGGGGCACAGGAGTCAAAGATGCTGTCAGTCTTGCAACATTGTTAGAGAGACTTCCAAACACAGGCAATATAAATTTACGAAAGATTGACTTTTATGCATGGCTCCGAATTTTTGATGTTATTTTGCGAGCACTAGTGCTCCGAGCAGCAATGGTGCTTCTGAATGTCTCTACCCTTCAGCAACTATACAAACACAAGATATCAGCAGATAGGTTCAAATCTCTTTGCACTCAAATTGTTGTGCAATTTCTCCTGCCTTCAATTGATCGGCTTGAAGCAGAAGGTGTCAAAGTACTGCCTGGAAGTACAGAATCAGGAAATGCAGTTCTTCTCATGCATGATTTGATGACAATGAGAGAGATGCGGCATGCTATCAAACATGGACATCCAGAACGGATAGAAAGAATGTTGAAGTATTGGACACCTATGTTCTATGCTGGAGGCAGCTTTAATTATGCAAACGAGTCAATGGAACTTCTTCACAATCTGAATCATGATTGGCCTTCTGAAACAGCTCAAGTTCTTAGAGCTGGCATGTTTATAAACAATCAAGGCAAACGTATGACGTTCAAAGAGACAGATATCCGGGTCGAACAATTCAACAAGTCCATCAAATCTCACGCACGTGGATCTAATGCACGACCTGGTTTATTAGAAAAGATAACTCCAGCTATTGGCCATATTCAAGAGCTCTCTGAAAATATTCTCGTTGATCTTGGTGTATTCGATGAAGACTAGAGGCTAAGTACAAGAAACGCAGTGTTGAGTTGATTGGTACGACTCCGATCAAATCTCCCTTCCATTTGGAGAAAGTGGCGCACTGTTCGGTTCTCAGCGTGCGCCGCGTGGGCAGGGACCCGGGAAACCATTGGAGGGGTGGATGGTCTAAATCTCTCCTGAGATATATCATTCGCAGTGAGTTCAAGCGAAACATTGAAAAGAAGAAGGAAAATACGGAAAACATACGGAAAACATAGAAAAGTGATAAGATATTAAATACCTTAATGTGCGTATCCGGAACCAGGCATGATAAATGGATTGCTGGGGAACCGGGAATGATTTGTGTTCTGTAGAGCGGCGCTGCGGCGACAGCTGATCGAAACGGTGTTGCGATTGATGATCGGATGAGCCATCACACGCCGCAAGTCTTCTGCCTTAAGGCCACACAAGTAGAGGGCTACTTACAACAATTAGTGGAAAAATGAAGAAGATCCCTTCGTATCAATGAATAGGTACTAGGTGGTCCAGATCAAGGGCGGAGTTAAGCACATCTTACAAGAATAATATGTACGGCCGCTCAACTTGTTGTCACACTGGTCACGATTCAATCAAACCAGATGAACAATTGACTACGCAGTGTTATTCCGGTTTCCTTACACTCTTTTCATCCAAAAAAGCTCTACTGAGAGATTACTTTTGAATATTACGAGCTAAAGACATTGTTATTCAAGAAAAGAGACTAGTTATACAAACAGTTGCTTCGACCATGTACTTCAAGTTCACGATATTAGATAACCAGCGTTCCGAGGCAACACTTGTTGTGAATTTTTAGTGCACTCGAAGTGAAAACCGACCCACACTTGGTACAAGTTTCCACCAGACCATCCCAAACTTCAGCCGATATTCCTTCTCCGTTCATCAGCTTGCGCAGGTATTTACCTTCCTTATTACCGACGTGGTGAAAGGGAGCGGAGACACTGTCCATCGGGATGCTAGATGGACCGGCAATGGCGTGGTTCGCTCCGAACACAGGGGCGGTTTGCGTCTGCCGGGTTGGGTACAAGTTGTCGATTTCGAAATAACGGGAGTTGGATGCGGGGATCTGCCTCTGAAGTCGAGCGTAAGGGGAGCGATGGCACCTATAAGTCGCTGTGGATGGCCTATCAGGCGGGAAAATAATTAAGCAATAATCGAGAGCATACCTTTCGGCTTGCGACTTGATGAACCACGCAATAGGAAAGTCCCACTCAACTGCCTAGTCTCAGCCGGATAAGATGATGTGTGTTCCCCAAGATATCCCTCAAAATGAGGGGCAATATCTTGACGAGGGAAACGGCGTAGGTTGAAGGCAACCAGAAGCGTCTCCATATCAGGGGCACCTCCGCTCTCTGACTTGATTAACTATGAGTCGCTTGGACAACACATATTGAATAGCTGAACTTGCGGAGCGTAGGAAGGTGCGGGTATGACGACTTCAAAAGACATGTTTTGTAGACGCTTGTGAGATTGACTAGAGTCTTGGTCAAAAGAAAACACGAATCAGAAAAGGGTAGACATACTTTTGAAGGCGCATCGAGGACTATCATGATGACAGAATCCAAGAATGTCCTCCGTCACGCTGGATACAACGATTTGGCAGGATTTTGGGTGGAGACGGTCGGACTGAAACCCGCAAAAACACTCTAGAAAGAGTCCGCGCGCTCGAAGGTAAAGCTTGAGTCCATGTGGCTGGATTTTGTTGCCATTGTGTTGAGGCCTTAAGGAAAACATATCCGTGAATGGGAAAAACGGTTCAATATGGAGCGGCTGGCTTACCAGGAGACAGTGACGGCCTTCTCCGCAAGCCTGGAGTAGACGACTAGTTCAGTAGAAGATTTTTGATGCTCGACAAGGGCCTCCTTGTCAATGTTCATGGTGTGAGATCGAGAATGATGGACTTCTATCGAATGGCCGAACCATTTATATAGATTGTTCTGCACCGCTGAATTTTCCGGGGAATAAGGAATACATCGCGAAAATATCGGGTCCGGAAATTTCCACCACAAGATTGTCCTCTTTTTTCGACTTTCGGGGTGCAGAACAAAGACGTATTGCTTTCTGTCCTGACATATGACACTTGCCAGAGCCTCCGTCTGCTTAATGTACCTGAATTTCTTTCAGTAAAGGTTCAGAGACAAGGGAAACTTGAGTTGGCCCACCGTGTTCCTCGATTTTATCAAAGGTCAGGAGACAGAAGAGCCACATTTCGTGTCGGTTCAGTGTCTGTGTGCTCAATGTACCTGAACTTCGTGGTCAAGTTTGTAAGACACACCTTTCTTTTATGATGGCGGCGCTTGGCTTGGGTGGGGCGCGACGCGACGCGACACAACTTTCGGCAATGAACAACTTGAAATAAATCATAGACCATGAATTGAGATGGAAGGGTAGACTTGCCCCAATGCTGCTGTCGGACACGCAGCGTATTGCCATCGTGGAAGCCCAAAGGCTGCTTGCAAATGTTGGCTTGACGACACCAAAGTGTTTGCCGACAAATCTTGACGACCATGATCCTGATTTCCTGGAAGTCAATTGAGCCATTTCACAGGCTCTTCCAGCCTGTTCTGCCTCCGCTGCCGTGCTAGGCTCTCAGTATTGTCCACCTGCTGCTCGAGAGTTCACCTCCCAAGAAATCAGTGCCGGTCTTGACTGTGTCAATCGACAAAGTTACATTCACCGCTTGGTCGATCACCCACTAGGCTCGATAGTGGAATATCCGGAAACGGGGACCAGCATAGGTACCGGGATCGCGCACCGATTCTCTGTTGACCCCGCCAATTTCCATCATCCAAGAGAAAGCTTCCAATACTCCCTCCGTGATTCACATGGCGGGGACTCTCATGTCCACTGTGGCCAACTACTCCTAGGACGCAAAGGATTACCAGCAGTTTGTTTTCACAAGAAACTGTCTTGGATGTATTTTTATTGAAGCCTTGAGCGTATATTTTCTGATTCCGGAGCTCGGCAGGCAAAGGGCTGAAGTATTGCTCTGCCCGGTCACTTCATCCTCTTGCACCGGTGAAACGGTGCACTTGATATACGACTAGAAATAGCTTAGATTCGTGCTTGCACAAAACAACCACAAAACCACCACTACAACAATCTATTCCTCCAAAGATGTAAGTGCTTCTCTTTGTGAGTTCGGGTCCGGGCCGTAGTAT
Source organism: Mycena olivaceomarginata (assembly GCA_029378375.1). Classification (NCBI taxonomy): domain Eukaryota; kingdom Fungi; phylum Basidiomycota; class Agaricomycetes; order Agaricales; family Mycenaceae; genus Mycena; species Mycena olivaceomarginata. Next base: position 77,107 of record JARKIC010000407.1, on the reverse strand, counting down.
GCAACCAACGGGTTTGGAACAAACACAATTCGACTGCTAGACTTCAACAAAGCTGTTCAACAACACGCTAGCACTACGCAGCTGCCAACAACAATACCGCTAGCACCTGGGATGGGCAGGGTTATATGGGTTGGATACAAGGTGGCTGGATCACTAGATCGAGGGCACCAGGGCAGAGTATGTAGGTTTGTGAAAATCCTCGCAATGGGATACCCAAAGACTATTGAGGCTAACAACAAGGGGACTTCAATCCTCAAGCGACAAGGCAGTCCTTAAGCCGCTGACCTATTCCTTAACCAAGAACAGGAACGTTTCCACTTTGTATTGGCAATAGACACTATAAGTGTCCAGCTAGCGACCCAACACACTACGACAGCGCTTCCGTCAATATCGGGGTGAAGGCGAAGTAACTGACAAGTTACAGTCGGTCTAGAGGTGGGGGCACCTAGTCCGTCTTCTTCTTAGTGGGCTCGAGTCAACACACAATCACCTAGCAGGCGATCCAACACACTACGAATATATCGGGGTGAAGGCAAAGCTGCTAGCGCAACTGCTAGCTGGTTCTCAAAGAGAACACCCTTGGTTTTATATGTGAAGACTCCGCGAGCCAACAACTTAGAATCTCAACTTAAGATCTCGACGTGTCCAGAGTCAACAGTATTGATTCCAATAAAGCTACTACTTGTGAAGTGTGTGTACAATCTCCACTAGCAACCTGAGACCACCTGCACCAACTTCGTACAAAGTCAGGGTGTAATAATCTGAGGTTCTAGCCTGCTCTGTGCTCCCTTTATACCACTGAGGTCCATGATACATGTGATAAACAGAATGAATAATATAAACAAGATGTGCCTTCGCTTCGCTCCGGCACCGTACACTCAGAAGGTTTGAACTGTGAGGCAAAGCGCGATACATGTCACATGGAGGAATTCTTCTTTTTTTCTGCGATGACCGTGGCACGTCATTATTACGGTGTGGATTATTCTACCTTGTACAATAACTGAATCTGTTTTGTAAAAAGTCCATACAGTAATAAATAACAGTGGGACGTTGCAGGCGATGAGTTCTATCGTGAGACCTACCGAAACAGGAAGCGATCAGAGTCTAAAGACTGAAGACGCCGAGCCTACAGGTATGGATACAGCCGGGTATGCGCATATCTGAACCCTTGGTGAACATTGCTGAAAGGTTTTGCATGTTATATGGGACTCACGTTACTATCCACCCGGGCCCGAACATCCCACGACTTCCTCCAACAGTACTGAACAAATGCGGCACCACATTTGGCTGACAACTTGTCGAACAGCGACAGAGTTAACAGGGATAAGTGAACGCACATGTTTCCGAGACGCTGACACTCGTGATGGGCTTGCGAAGCTGGCGGACCGGGCTAGATTTGAGCTCTGGTGAGTTGGGAACCACAAAGATGTGGTGGTGCTTACGCACACTCCAAGTCGTCTCCTGTGTGATTATTGGCCGGCCGTCGACTCGCCCCACAGCATGCGAAGAAAGTACTATATGCGTGAGGGAAATGGGGACAATAATTGGGACGGAACGCACCGGTCCGTGCATTTACCTTGGTCGCAATGGTTGCCAGATTGGCGAGCCGAATTCATTGAGGCCCGAGGCGAGCAGCGTACAGCTTGCTCAAAATGTTCTCGGCACTACCAGGGGGCGACGGAAGACAGTAACTTGATGAGAAATCGCGGGGCGTTGCTGGTTCATCCGAGGGCGTGCCAGAGGTGAAGTTCGGGATCTTGTCGGCGGTCTCAAGATTTACGTGAAAGGCCTTGATCCAGTGGAGCGGTTGCAAAGTACACGACAGAGACCCGAATAGTATAGCAAGACTACAATTTTGTCGTTGAGCTTGGAGTCTTGACATTGCAACATATCATGCAGCGGCCCTTGCCGTTGAGTGTATCTTGAGTACTGGCAGCAATTATAATCCAGAGTGGAAGAGCAGCGTCATCGAATTGCAGTAGGTGCATTGCGCGAAGATGATGGGGGAAGGAAAGAAGGAATCGGACACAGGTCGTCCTTTTGAGCGGGTCTTGAACGGCGATCCACGGTTGTGGAATGGTGTTGCCGGCCGTCGGCAGAGTTTAACGCTGATCGGCGAACTCGTTTTCTGGGAAAAGGGAACCAAGTTAAGTATAGTTTGGGAACGTGGTTCGGAAAAAAGCGAACTGACGTGATAGCAAACATGTGCATACTGATTCGAGGGATCTGCTTAATATACGAAGTATGAGTGAAAATGATGTGATAGATACGACAGCCAATGAAATGACTGCCGTTTGGTTTTTATGATGGGTCTATGCCAAGCAGAACAGCCACACTGATCTGCTAGCGTCCATTTATGGGTATCGTGAGTGATCCCTCAGCTTGCCATCAGCTGCTGGAATCGCTATCCTGACGAAGCGGAGTTGAATCCGCCGCCTGGAGTCATCTAGCATGAGTCAGAGCACCGGCTAGCAGTCTGTTTATCCGTTACTGCATATGTGGTGACCTGCGCATCCGCACCAATAGCCTGCTAGCTATTCCTCTACTGTCTACTTTGTCTCTGTTTGTGACTCGCGACCGCGTCGCGACCGTCATGTGCTCGCATCTGTGTTTCGGGCCTCGGGTCGATCGCTAGAGGGGTTCCGCACGCTAGCGCTCTTGCTAGAAGGCTACTAGCGCATAGTTTACTACCCTTCAGATCCCAGACTCGCCGCTCGCACCTCCAGCTAGCGTGCTCGCAATATCACTCTTCTGTGTCTCGCTTCCTAGGTGCTAGCACCTTGACTGTGTAGGCTTATAATTATTTCCCCATGGTTTGTGCCTTCAGACCGTACTGGCTCGTCACACTAGTTGTGTCTGATGCTACAACCGGCAGCTTGGGCTCACTCCAGTTCTCCTTTATATCACCTAGCCAGAGTCCTGAGTGCTAGTAATAGCACTTCAGAAGTGCTAGCGCTTTCCCGTTGTATAAATACTGGTCCTAGGAAATCGCAAAATAGCACTAGATGCCACACGCTCTTGTTACGGTGTTTCACCGGCTCTCCAGTTGGATGCCATAGCGGATGCGAAGAAAGAAATCTTTGTGAAGACTCTGGGCCTGTATTGCGTACTTGCAGAGAAAGGCTGCGCGTTTGATCTTCGCGTCGACGGAGAAGATCTGGATTCTATTGGACTTACGGACAACAATGACCCCGACACCGAATCAGAGTCGGATGACTCTGATTCCGAGACCCGTACAAAAGTCATCAGGGATTCTCGTCGGACGAAAACTTCACGCTCTTTCTGCAAAGGCAAGCTTGAAATGTGCTTCGATGAATATCAAAGATCCTTTATCCAGTATGCGTGCCTCTCACCTTCCCCCGGAATTTCTAATTGTCTCGTTCGACAGATGTGAACATAGGAAGAATACAGATAAGGCACATTTGATCCTACGCACCCTCGACGAGTTCGATATCACATATCTCCATGCTCTCTTGGAAAATGACTCGAAGGTCATCAATGAGCGCGAGGAACTGGCACGCCAGTTCGGATACGGCCCTCGGGCTCCGTGCTCCTTCACTGCATCTCTTTCCGCGCAGAAGGAATTGTGCCGTAAGCCCAATCGACGCCGCCCCTACTTCTCGGAATCACCTTTTTCAGCATATTGGCATCGCGACTCTGGGAAGTTGGCCCGCAGTGTACTTCAGCGAACCGCTGGCAATTGCACTGCCAAATTCGATATCTATACTCCCGATGATTTGTCGGACTGCCCGTTTGTTGTTGTGATCTGTCGTAACCCCCATACCCATCCGCCACCTCACCCTGTCAAAACCCCGCCACCTTTGCTGGACGTGTTTCGGTCCTTGCTGCTGGATTTGGACTGGAAGCTTGCTGATGCAACACCGCGTAAGCTGATGCTTGATTCCGGCTTCATATCTGGTTTGCGACGCAGCTTGGGGTGGACCAAACCGTTTGACCTACCACTTGCGGCCCTTCATCCGTCGTTTGGGAATTTGGATCATATTCGCCGTTACATTGATGGGCTACGAAAGGTTTTATTTCCGGATGGAACAGGATTTGAAGGTCTTCCCGTCACAATCTGCCTTGGATCATATTTAATTTACTTCGCAGGTGCTCAGCTACTTGCCGCAGAACATCGTGGTCTCCCCGAAGAGGAACAGTATGTTCGGTGCGCCGAGAAACACACGCTCGCGGATGGGAAGACCTTCTATCTGGTCATATGCATGCTGCGCTCCATGTCTGCACTACTCATGCGTTCAAAAAAACTTTCCTTGGACACGGCTTTCAAGCGTTTGAACGGGAAATGGCAAGAGTTTGAGATGGAGACCTGGGAGGTCGACCATATGAAATGTATGTCATTTATCGCACAGAGACTCAGTTCTCAAGTGTATTTTATAGCAATCATCGGTACACGGGCATTTACAACGTCCCAGTCGGCCGAAGCTCACCTCATTTTGTTCACTCGAATATTTGAGATTGCACACGCCGATACCGGTGTCCCATGTCGCTTCCGCCACATCCATGGGGAAGGGTTCGAGATTTGGATCACGGACGCTCACAAGGGGCAGGCTTTAGGTAGATATCTTTGGTGATTAAATCCTTCCCATTTAACCGAAATTCTGTAGGCGTCGGGATGTATTGCCAGAAGCTATGTGCACATCTTGGCGATGTCTACTGCCCGATGGAGCCGGCTCGGCTTCTCAGAACCCTTGACCCTTGCGACCATCTCCGACGCTTTTTACGCCTTTGTACAACACACTACAAGCGGAATATCCGCGAACTGCGACCTTATACAACACAGCAAGTTCGCGCCGCTATGCTGAGTCTCTCATCCTCTCAAGTACACCCCGACCTTGAATCGGCGTTCCGAATCATCGAGAATGGTGGCCGTAAAGCCAAGGGTACGTCGAACACTCTTAGGTACATCGTTAATACTTTGAAGCTGATTTTCTATTAGCTTGGCTGAAAGATAAACGAACAGGAAGTAAATTTGCGCTACCTGCACTCTATCAACCTCACAGTCTCATTCCTCTCGAAATATGGAAGTCTGCCCCCTCGACAAGCAACGGAAATGAGCAGTCCCATCGGAATGTCAATCGGGATGGTGTGAATTTAACGATGCTCGGCGGCATTATGCGGGGCATGCAATACGATGCGAGGGCCATGGGAGCGCTTGAATTGCATGCCTCGCAAGGTATCTATGCACGGGATCAGACTGCTACCCATTTTCGCCGACAGCAGCGTTCTGTTAATCGACACGGTGAGCTTCTGTGCCGTATTGTTTTCAGGGTTGATATTGACTTCGCTCAACAGTTATTGTGCAGACACGGGTAGCTCAAAATGCGGACGAGGAGAGTGCTGCTGCTCATACCACCTCTGGAGGTAAGTTGTTATAAGGTGAAGTTATGCATATCTAACATCGCGATTCAGAGAATACTACCTCAGACCTATCTCCCACCCCGATGAATGCGCGCCGTTCCCAGGCCATGAACACAATTCCTCTGTTCACGACGGCACCCATGGTTCATCCGCAACCTCACCTCAATCACACTGCACCGGAGGCGGCTTGGTTCACTGAGCAGATGGAACGCCTCGGTGAAACTCCCATGCAAGTGGACATTCGCCCTACCGGGCACCACCAGACCACTGTGTTCGAGCCTCAAAGGAATTTTGGCGGACCCTCTTCCTCGGCTGTCGACACAGACGGTGTCACAGTATTTAATCCCGAGTGTCTGCGCGACTATCCAGCAACGTACGGCTTCCCTACATATCCATTCGACCCGACGATCCTCGATACCAGTGTCGAATTGGCAACTTTGGATACACCCTACTTACATATCTTATCTGATCACACGCCTCCCGCTGCGGGATTTTCTTCTCGAGTGTTTACAGATTATAACTCTTAGTCCGTTGTAATTGAGGTTCAAAAACAATCTTGTTGCAAAATATAGAGCTATGTATGTAAACCGGAGTGTGTTTGAAGAAGGAACATTCGATCCACACCACATAAACCCCGCCATCCACTCTCCACGCCGCCGGAGGCCGTGGGAATATAGGAACGAGAGAGGGGACGCGTCGTATGGTCACTGCGAGAACAACGGCACGCATCGTACGGTCACCGCGAGAACCACTACACACGTCGTCACCGCGAGTGCAACGGTACGCGTCGTCTCATCAGCGCGAGAGCGGGATGCGGGGAAAGGGACGTAAAGGAAGGACCAGGACACGCAGCGTACCAAAGATGGTATTGTTCTCGCCATACTCCTGGCGCGCGTCCGTCCGGATGAGCGAGCCGAGGTTGTAGTCCTTGACTTTCTTCTTGTACCTGTGGGCGCTTGGGTCAGTGAGTGCGGCGCACACTATACGGAGAGGGAGGGGCGGGGGGCGCGGCATGGGTGCACGGACGGGGAGGAAGGGATACACAGGGAGGGTGCAGGAGATGGTGCAGCCCAGGAGAGACGAAACGAAGGAGGAGGAGACAAAAACACGCACGACTCAATAAACACCCTCCACCGCTCCTTGCCCTCCGGGTTCTTCATCCCCTCCTCGTCGAGCTTGACGAGCTTCGCGCTGGTCATTCTCCGCGAGCTCCGGGAACGTCTCCTCGTAGATCTCGTCGTCGATTCTGTCGAGCGGCGGGGTTAGCATGCACATATCTATCCATTCCACTCCCAGCAAACAACCTCAGGCATGATGCACAATGATGTCGAACACCGGTCGCGCCCCTGGTCGCGCTCCCTCAGAGGAGCTCGCTCTGCAGCCGCTCGTACGCTTGCAGCAGCAGCGACTCCGCCACCAGTCCCAGTGATCTGCGAAAAATGTGCACGAGCACCGCCGACGGCTCCGGTGCAGGACTCGCGCAGCACAGTGCGAGTTGCTCCTGCGCGGACGAGGTGGTGTCGACGACGTGCGCAGCGAGACCAGTGACGCGTCAGGCACACCAGGGCAGACGCGAATGAGCTCAGTGTCAACACTGCCGCCTGCCCACAGCGCCGCCCCCAAATCCGCATCTGCGCTCACCAGTGTATGCTCCCTCTGCCTCTCTCCGTGGGGGCCGCCCCCAGGCGACGCATGCGGTTTCTGCAAACATGCTTCCTGAGCAGTTCCACAAGTCATCCCAGTAGCCGTACAGAGCGAGTAGGTGCGAGTATGCGTACCAGCTCCGACGCGAACCCACCGTCTAGCGCATGATAGTACCGCCTATCATCGTCAGATGTCCACAAGATTGTGAGGATGCTGGCGGCAAGCGCGGTGGCGTCGGGTTCGAGTGTCGAGTGCAGCCGCAGAGATGTGGCGAGTATTCGTCGGACTGCTGCAGGAGGCGCCGCCAGTGGACGAAGGGGCCGCAGTGGTCGACTCGACACAGCAGTCAGCACGCTGAGAATCCGACGTCAAGCGGTGCCCGAGGTCCTCGTCTTCGATGTGCACTGCAAGCCGCCACATCTACCCGATATAGAATTCCGAGATCTGCGGAGATGTACCAGTTCACTACGGACTCGAGGTAGACAGCTACGAGGAAACAAACAGCTCCAGTTAAAATTGGTATGCCTATGAAAGGCAGGTGCCAGATAGAGGATAGGAAGAGTACGAAAGGGAAATTGATTACCCCGGGTGGTCATGACGCGCACAAAGGCATTGCAAGAGTGGTTGGTGATTTGGTGAGGTTTTTATATACCACGACCAAACCACGCGAGGACTCTTTAGATTTCGACGAAGAGACTCAGCGGGAGGGTTGCAGTGTGTGTGGCTAGGCCAGTTGGATAGTCATTGTTGTGGCAGGAAGGAAGAGAGCGGAGTGGCTGTGTAGACAGATCAAATCGCCGATTTCAACCTCTCAATGCCATCGTGGTGTGCACCCGTTCCTTACGCTGAAACTTGCACCCATCCCTTTGGACCATCTTTCGCGTTCCTACCGTTCTCGACGACTGTCCTCTGGCTGCAATAGGCACGGCTTTACCTGGTCGGGGTCAGAGTAATGCATATACAGCATTGAATGTGGTACATCTGTCTGTTCTTCGATTTTGAGACTGGCGGTTGTAATACTTTTGTGCGCAGCCTGAGATTTTTTAAAATTGTCCGACGCCGACTCTGTCTTCGCATGAGGCGCCGATGTTCCTTAGTCCGGTTGTTAATCGGTTTTTACTAGAGGTGCATTTCGCTCACCGTCTCTCCATCCTTTCTGCGTACTTATTATCTCCAGTGCTGCGCTCATGCTTTGCAGGTTTACTTCACCATAAACACCTCACGCACTGGGTACATCCTGTTGCTCGTACCGTACGTCGGGGTCCTGTGTGAGCATATATCTCGACGTATATACCCTTCCCTTGCGCTCTTTCTCGTGTCGCTTGATTCCGGCTCTCTCAAATGACACGGGAAATTTTTGACAGCCCTACATCTCACAACACTGGGTTCGAAAAATTCCGATAAATCATTTTTCTCTGTATTAGAGTGTAATACCGCAGCTCACTGGACAGCTTTCGAAAGCCCTGTCACTATTGGCAGCTTTGTACAGCCCGGGTGCGCTGGCGACTCGGTTCAGAAAACACGAATTTTGGTCTAACGTGGGATCCATCTTGCAGCAGTGTGGCGGAAACAGAACGAAACGGGAAAGAACGGTGGTGGGAATCGTATTTGTTCTTTTTTGAAGGAAAACCGGACGTTTGACTGAGCAGCACTGCTTCCTTCGCAGGTTCCATCGTTAGTGGCGACCTGAAAGTACTATGATACAAGACATCTACACTAACTCTGCGAAAGAAATGTCACCTGTATTTTTTGTGATTTCTAGGCTCCTGTGAGACATCGTCGCTCAAAATCACGTACAGGCAGCTCAAACAGGTGGAGGCCGACCCTTTGGACGTCTTTGATGGCATCAAATTAGATTGATGTGCCATCTGGCCGAGCAAAACAAAAATCGGTCTTCTTCTGACTTGACAGGGAATTTTTTTCAGAGAAATCTAAGTCACCCAAATTGAAGTTCAAGATGGCCGCATTCATCCTCCAACTTAAATTGTGCAAAAATATGCAGGCCAATAACGAGCTACGAGGCTTAGAAAACGGCCATTTTGGCCCATTTTGCGCTATTTTGGCCTATTTCTGGCCGAAATGGTCATTTTGCAGGCGACACAGCGCCTTATTGCCTGTATATTTTTATCTGATTCAACACATGATATGATATGGGACATGTTGAACTTCAATCTGGGTGGTTCAAAATTTCCTAGAAAAAATTATCTCCATGGCCGAAAAATTGGCAATTGCTAATTTTGGTTGGTTTGATGGCGGATCATCCAAGTTTGATCGCATTAAATGTGCTGGAATGTCGGTCTTGACTTGCTCACAACCCTCACACCTGAGTCTGGATGGATATCCACTATAATGCCCCGCAAATTGCAAAAAAGGTAGGTGACATTTCTTTTGCTGTGTTAGTGTAGTGTATAATTAACCACCCTCTCCGACTTCATGGGGAAGAGGACCACAGCCTCGCCATAGCCACTCGCTTGAATTTGTCGTAATGCCGCCACAGCCGAAATTGTGATTGTGTACCGCACCGCATTAAGGCTCTCAATCTCTCCAGCGCGACTCTCACCAGTCCGGGCCAGCGCCATGTTCAAGAGGTTCGACCGGCTCTCCGGAAGAGTATCTACGGGGCCGAGGCCACTCTGCTCCTGCCCCTCCCATCTCTGCTCCTTTTCTAGACACTCGAAATGGCACTGTGTCTCCGATACCGGCGATACGGAAAAATATCGAGAGACTCGCAAGCGGGGTTGGCGCACCTCGCAACAATTGCGGAGCCTTTTTCAAGGATTACACCGCTCCAGGGACCGATCTCGATCTTGATTGCATGTATTGAATTGATGCATGTACGTCCCTGTCCTTTAAAGACCCTCGACGCTCTCTCTTAGTATCCCACCAGACTGTTTCAAATAACCACAGCGCCATAGAAGAGCTGGCTATCCAGTTCTCTCGTCGTCTCGACTTAGTCAATGACGCCCTTATTAAAGCAAGATTCTGAAGGTGTGGAACAGAGGATCTCCAAATTGCTGGGTGTGACCCTATGCGCGCGCTGAATAATCATATATCTTATCACTCTCCAGAATTCTGATTGAAGAATCACAAAAGCTTGACGCTCTTTCTAAGCGCGGAGTCGTAGCGAAGATAGTGCTGAGCGAAGAGGATGTGCAGACGATTGCCAAGTCAATCAGTTATATTAGATCATCCTTGGACAACTTTCAGGCATGTCCTACTCTCTGCCCCGCATTCAGAGTACTTACGCCCCACAGATCGACGTCGTCTTGTCCATTGAGGAGAAATACGGATGGCGCGATTGACCTGCTGAGGTTTCGTCCATCCCGTTAGTCCATCCAAAAGATTTTCCACTTAACTATTCCATTCAGGCAATACGAATCGACAGCTGGCCGCGTTCGAAGCATGCGACATTTTGCGTAGGACTCGGCGGCCCCGGTACGCCTCTCCTGAGACGCGAGCCATGTACTCCAGAGACGCGCGTCACGATCCTCGAACACATTAAACAATGGGCCGAAGAGCAATCACCATCTTCCCCCCGCGTATTTTGGCTTACTGGTCATGCGGGGTCAGGGAAATCCACCATTGCATACTCGATATCGCAGCACTATTGCGCTTCCCACGTGCTGGCCGTAAACTTTTTCTGCTCCCGACAGTTCGAAGATACAACATCTCGCCAATACATCGTTCCTTCTATTGTGCACCAACTTGCCAGGCATTCCAATTCCTTCCACCACGTTCTTCTGGCCTCTAATCAATTCTGGGTCTCCGATGATCCCTCTGAACACTTAAAGACATTGCTAGTAGACCCATGGCGAAGTGCTTAGATGACCGGAAATTTCGGAATCCGGATCTGAAAATCCTGATTCCGTCTCTCCTCATCGTCATCGATGCTCTGGACGAAATAGCCGATGGTGAAGGTGCTATTTTTCTCCGAGAACTTCTGGACGCCGTTCGGGATGGCGAGTTTGCAGGTCTCAAATTCCTCGTCACCAGTCGTCCAGACCCCATCATTGCAGACCTCTGCAAAGATATTGCCCCAGCCACCGTATATCATCTGCAGCAAGTGCCAACTGATGACGTTGACAAAGACATAAAGACGTTCCTGCACGCCAAACTCCCCGTTCTGAATGACAAGCCCCAACTCCAGGAGCTTGTCTGACAATCCGATGGGCTTTTCATCTTTGCAGCTACGGCGGTGCGATATATCACCCCTCATGTCCATATGACACCAGAAGAGCAGTTTACTCTGCTAAAGAAGTTCCTGGGCCCTGGGCCGAACCACCGTGATCGGATTCTACTCGATAAGTTGTACCAGCAGATTCTGTGGTCGGCCTTCTCGGGGCTCGAGGACGAGCAGTTCTTTACTCGCCTCCGCGCTCTCCATGCTATTCTGGCCATTCCTTCCGCGCAGACGGTTCCGACAATTGCTCAGCTGGACTCGACGTTCACTGTGTCTTTGGTTGAAGTCATTGTGAAGGAGCTTCATGCAGTCCTTTATATCAAGGTCGATGGCAGAATTTGCTGGTACTACGCATCATTCCCCGACCTTTCCAAGCGATCGATATTTCCCGGGGAATATCCGGGGAACGAACCCAGGACAGTGGACCATGCCATGCAGATGCAGCATCAATGTCCGCCTCGGGTTTATGCAAAAGCTGGTAATCTCTTCGGCTTCTTGTTATTTTGAGACGTCGCTAAAACCCTGTCATCAGGTGAGAATCGAAAAAGGCACGAAGAGAGCAGCAAATTGAGGAGAGGAGAATGGCCCAGGCTTTTTCATGTCATACAGAAGGCTATGCATTCCGTTTTGATCCTGGCGCTATAAAGTTCAGCTGCCGTTGAGCATATGAAGAACTAGTCCGTGGAATATCAATCATTGACTCTGGCTCTATTTTTTTATCTAAAGAAATAAGACTCTTTGAAGGATTACGTGGTTTCCGAGCCGATTCGTAATTGAATTCGTATTTCAACCGGAAGGCCTTGACTGATGCGCAAAGGCACATCTAGCCAACGACACACGCGACGCCTATGCCAATTTGCCGAGGAGGGACATCGGCGCGCAGCCCAGGAGCATCGCCCCAATGGCGTACACAAGTTTTGCCGTTCGAGCTGTTCACCATTTCCTTGTTGAACAGGAACTCGTGCGCGAGAAGCGGTGTTCCCTGTTAATTTAATAGAGGCCACCACATTCGAGAAAAATCTCACCTCGACTAGTCCCGTGTAAATTAGGATGCCCGTGCTCAGCGAGTCAAGCACGTCACATGATACGATGGACGCAGTCGCGCTGCCGGGGTTATACGAGCTGCACAGGGCGAGTCGACTGCAATGTCCACCGGTTGTACTCAGCCCGTATATGATCGCGGCCAGCACGGGTATGTAGTTGTAGCGCGCCAGAAAGCTTTATGAAGCCAGCCGTGAGCCCAGGCCGAGGCCCTCGAAGGTCTCTGCCAAGGCTCGGTTACAAGTATTGCATCGCGGACGGAGGAAGGACATACGGTGGAAGACAATGACGACGAAGAGGACATTGAAGCCCTCGTCCACGGCAAGCGTCAGCCCTATCAAGACACTGGGGGACGTCAGCTGAGTGCGAGGAATGGAACAATGAGGTTGCACCTGTGTAAGAGGCCCCCCGAATTCCAGGATTGCAATGCCGACTATCTGCGCACTCGCAGAGCTGTCCAGGTGCGACGGCTCTCCATGGCCATGGTCGTGCTGATGATCATGTTCTTACTCTCCCAATATCGCTGCTGACCTTGGGAGGTGCGAGAGTCCTTTCGGGAGCGGCATGCGAGCCGGTGTAATGCCCGTGCGAATTCCAGTGACGGTCGCGTTTCTCTCGATCCTGACGATGAGAGAAGATATTATTGAGTCTAGATTAACATATGTACAGATTATTATGGGCCAGCAATGTCTGAAATGTAAGTGAATCGAATTCGAGCGGTTCATGTGCGCCCAGGGTACACGGCGCGGCGTCGATGCACACCAGCATAAAAGACTTTCGGGGGAACGACAGTGGGATGATGACTATTGCGTCTTTGAAGGGCTTCTGCATCAGGGTTGATGTTGATATTGCGAGCTTTCGTCATTTTCTTTTCGCTCGATGCCTCTATGAGAGAATAATGTTCTGAATGATCAGTGCCGGTTGTAGAGAGCGTATCTGATAGCACACGCACCCTCCTCGACCTTCTTGAGCTTTTTCACCTCTACAACGATGCAGATGTCCGAGTCCGAATCCGAATCGTCCAAGTCGGCGGCGCGCCGATGCTTGATGGGCGCTGCTCAATGTTAGTTTTGAATAGCTTGTTCATGGAAGAACATACACTTTGGCTTTGGCTTGGGAGCTGTAAACGACGGGGATACGCGTCAGGACTCCGGGCTGCGGTAGCGAGTACGTAAATGTGAGGGCGGGACGCACACTGGGACCCTTGGGTTTTCTCCTTTTTGATGTCGACGACCTCCTTGTCCGCCTGCTCCCCGTATCCCTCCTCCTCCTCAATGTCGCTCCCGTCGCCGCCCCCATCGGCTGACAACACATGGTCTCTTGTCTGATCGGCCAAGGGGCCGCCTCCGGGATGCGCTCTGGGCGGCCGCGATGTATACCGTTGGCGATACGCATGATGACCACTTCCGGGACACCGTACCTGGCCTACAGAGCATATATAAGTACCAAGCAGACTACAATCAGAATGCAGATCCGGAATGACTGACTGACCGCTTGAATTGTTGTCGGCTTCTTCTTCAACGTCTAGTGGAGGCACGTCAGATTCGCGTGCGCGCACCATGGAGAACGAACTCACAATTTTCCTTGGGGGGTGAGCTGGTGTGTGCGTGCAGGTGGGTAAGGAGATTGAACTAAGAACGAGAATAAGTGATGTGCATACCTTTGGGCTTCCGCGTCGACTTGGGCTTTGCGGGTTTGCGACTGGTGGGCGCTTAGCAAGGGTGGAAGAGGAAGAAGAGAACAGAGTGGACGCACCTCGGAGGCATAGTTCAAAGTAGTTGTGGAGGAGGCGGTTGCCGGAAAGCTTAAGGAGGGACAAAGAAGAATTGGTGGTGGACACCGGCAGTCAGAAGGGTCGGGGTCGTTTGGTACTGATGGTTGAGCGATGAACATGACATCGAAGAGCGATGCCGATCTAAGCCTCCGAGCTGCAGGTTTTCAGACCAAAATCAGAAGTGGGATCTGCAGTCAATGCAAATCACCAACGAAACTCCTCGCGTCCCTCTCGGCTCCAGGTCGAACTAATTTCGGGGCTACATAGTTCCCATAGACCTGTGAAGTTCTTTCCCCGAGAACGAATGGACAAAACGGTTTCAAACCTAAAACTGAACGTGGGCGGGACCGCCGTCGGACATCGGATGTGCTCGGAATCTCTCGGAATCCTCGGATGTCACCACTGGACCAGTGGTATGGTTGTTCAGGCGGGAAAGCATACTCGGTGAATGCGAGGAGGATATTGGTAAGGATGTGCACGGGTCACCCGCGGGTCTACATCGAGCGGACCCGGACCCGTACCCCTCAATACCCCACCCCTGCAGGGGTACGGGTCTATACCGTACCCCCCGCACCCCTCTGTGGCATCAAACACCGCGGTATCGGACCCGCGGGTCCACAAATTCTCGAAAAATACCAGCTTGGGACGATTAATGAGCCTTTTATTGGTCCAGATGCGAGTGAATCGTGCTTATTGAGTCGCAAATGCCTTACAGAGGAGAACAGCCTTTAAAAATTTGTTTTCGACTAGTGCAGGTGAGTATCGGCAACGGGCGGCAAGTTCCGAAGCTGATGTGCGGCGATTCCTAGCGCTATTTGAGCTGAAATATGAACTTGAAAGAAGAGTTCGAAGGTTGTGGGTGTCACCTGAAAATAAATGGAGAAGGTATGAGTGATTTTTTCGCCTCTATCATGACTTCCCCGGACCCGTCCGGCACCCTCGTACCCGCGAGACGGGTCCACGGTATGGCGCGGGTCCGGAAAATCACACACCGTACCCGTACCCTTTAGACCCGTACCCCCCATACCCCCCCTCAGACCCGCGACCCGTGCTCTTCCTTAGATATTGGCTCCAGAGAAATATACGCACTGGGCAGAAACAAGACGAACAAGTTGGAAAGAAGCAACGTACGATTTGTTCCGACGCGTCGCGTCATCTGCACGTGACATTGCTTGTTTTCCGTCTCCGCCACGTCGCGTCTGCCACTCAACAAATGTCCCCGCTCCTCACAAATTTGGCCTACTGCAGTTTTCATCCTCGACCGGTTATATTTGGCGGCTTTGTGTCATTCAGCGCCGCGAGTACGCCGCGTATGGACCCAGAATTCAGTGAAGACGAGTTTGACCGTCTTTTCCGTGACGAGGTGGTCCCAGACGCGATCCTGCGCGCTGCGGATTTGCTCGAGACGGAGGCGTTGGGGATATGGTACGTGAATCAAGCACATTCTCGTTGTCGTTAATATTTACTGCGTTTCTCATCCAGCCCTCAAATAACAAAGCAAACTATTGAGGCGAATGAGTATGATATTTACTGGCCTGCGATGAGGCGGAGCGTGCCGCCTTCCTTTCCGAGGCGTTGCTGCAAGGGAAAGACTCCATAAATGACCCTCTTATGGTATCTTTTCAACCTCGATTTTCTACCCTAAAGGGGTCTCGGTCGCCGTCCCTCCCTCCGACATCCTCAGCTTCCTCGTACACACCTCTCCACAATATTAAAAAGTCCGTGCTCAAAGGTCCCATTCGAATTCTACTGATCTCGGTATACAGTGGCGGTAGCCAAACCCGACGATTCAACGATGGGAGAATTGTCGTACTGGGGTCCCCAATATCTGTCTCCAGTGATTCCTCGTACGTCTTAGTCGTTGATTTTCCCCCGTAACTTTCTAACCTAACTCTCAGGGATGAATCGAGGTATTTGTTCTAGGGAACGGTGATTTTAGTACAACTGACAATACTGTAATCCAGCGACGAAGAAGGTAACCCATCTTCTCGAAGAACGACGATTGTATCCTGCTGATAAGTGTACGCAGTGAGGACGAGGAGAGTTCTACGCCAGAAATATCCCCAATTGCAAGCTCGTTAGTGAGGCGCTCCTCTGCCGCTACAAATTCCCGAGCTTCCGTTTTTATTCTAGGCGGTAATGTGCTTCCGCGCGTCGCAATCACGATGATCCGATTCTTATACTTGATTATCCTAGGGCTGCGTCGGCATGGTTCGCCAAATCTCGGTCCGGGCTCGAGTCCTCCTTTCTCCAGCTAATGTCAAGTATATAGCTCCCCATGTCTCAATGCCGATGTTTTCAATTCTTTTCAGGACCGCGCCGACAATAGTCCCAGCCCATCGCAACCGAACCTCAAGCGGAAACTTCAAGCCGACTCGCTGGAAGAGGTATGTAGTCCCGATCTTCTCCGAGTCTGACCCACGCAGAAGCTCCGCTCTGACTTTGCTTCCTTCCACAGCCCCGCTCCCTGAAAAAAGCCAAGCCAATAAACCACCTCGAGCTCTTCTTCGCGGGCTATCCACGCTTCAGCTACGACCCCCCACGCCCGTCTCCGCCCAGCACGACGCGCTCCGTCGGCTCTACAGCTTCTCCAGATGTAAAGTCGAGTACCGCACAGCAAGGTCCGAGCGGGAAGCCGCATGCGCGGGCTACCAGCGGGCGATGGTGCTGTCATTCGATGCGAATTACAGGACGGATGTGAATGATCTCGGGAGCTTGCTGTCCCTCGCCAAAGTGCTGCAGATCAACCCCATTCCCGAGCGGGTACGGGCGTGTCAAGAGGTGGGTGGGTGCCGCTGAACCTTTTGCAACTTGAAGCATGCATGCTGACTGTTCTGCTCTTTAATCTTGACCATGTAGGCAATTCGCGCGGCCCACGTCAATCTTGTCGACCTAGTTGACTGGGGTACCAGCGAGGGACGAAGCCCGCCACCTACAATATTTGGGACACCGAATGGGCTCCGGGTGTACACGAAGACCACGCGCAAGGTTTTCCCGCTGAAGACACCCTCCTCGAGTTTTTGCTGTGGCCTGTTTTTTGAGCAGTTGGACGTCGCCAGCACGGGTTAATGTATTTTAATTTTTAATATCTAATTGGCTTGTTGCTTGGATTGAAGCCGCAAGAACGGGCTTTGTATGAATTGCCCTTCTCAATAAAGATCCCGGAGTTTGCAGAGAGCCCAGACGGAGAAGAACGATTCCGCCTCCCTCACACACTCACTGACCGCGCTTCTTTGGGTAGCATCGAATATTATCTCGAACTGCGCATTAGTCGGGGTAAATTGCGTTCTGACGATAGGTATGCCGGATTCTGTGTATTTCTGCACCGAGCTGAGGAGTCTGAACTGCAGAATAAATGCAGTGTTCAAGCTATTCACCTTGCACCCCCAAGCCTTCCTTCTCAGCTGCGGCAGCTTGCGTACCGCACCAACGTCCCTATCCCTGGTCCGCATTCAGATCCCAATGGCTGGCAAGCCTTGGAGCCGGTACAGGTCACGGGGAAATTATTTGGAGACCGCGCAGTGAATGCGAAATGCACGGTATGTTATATCACCAAGAACTAATCCATTCTCACTTGTATTGCAGATTTTCCTTGCAAAACTGGTTTGTCACATCTTCCAGATGCCTGCTAGCCTTTTCAATCGATTTTGTCCCCTCAGCTCTGCTACATCCGGAACACGTCCATCCCTTGTGCCATGACGATCGAAACGGACGACTTGCAGGTGGCTGACGTCCTCGCATCGATAAAATCTTCGGCTTTGTATCTACAGCGATGTGTCCGATGCACTCTCGGATCCTCGTTGACCAACGTCAGCCTGAGTCTCTGTGGCCAGGCGGTCTGGTGGCCTGCTCCAGACGCCGCCATGGCACATCTCGGCACATTATGGGCGAAATTCACCTCCGGAGAGATCTCCACCGTCGACTGCTATCAACCGATTTCAGGTTGAGGCAAGTACGGTTATTTTGGACGCTGCCAACTTGTTGATAATTCTGTTCGTGCTGATTGATTTTATAATTAATATGCGGTGGCTGTCGTCCCTCCCGCAGCGGTGGCGTTCAGGCCGCACAGTACAGATCCCTTGATCACGCAGATCGTGGAGATTGTGACGGGGCATGCGGAGGGTGTGCGGGCGAAAAACTGCTACAATACCGCCGGCGAACGAATCGAGCGACCCTTTCGTAGAGCCGTACTATAATTCAGCGGCGGGGCCTAGGCTGATGCCACCGGGCGGGGGCTGATAGTAGTACCTTGGGGTTTAGCAGCGCTGGGCATGGTAATACGAGTTCATCAGCCTGCGGCGTGTGGGAGTTGATCAACATCATCATCACGACTGGAAATCTGGATGCGAATACTTAAAAACCGGAGGCATGCTGATTCGGGTTGGATTCGGCATTAAAAATGACGGGTAACATCTCGCTCATCGCAGACTTGGGGTATTTATTGAAATGAAGATCGCATGGATTCACGGTGGAGGATTCTCATACCCCGAGTGAGGAGAAATGAATGCGGAATATCAGGCCAAGCTCACGTGAAAAAGATTGCCACGGGCTACCGCCCTGCCCAGTTCCTTCGCGTACACATACTAAACGATATATTAGACAAAGGCGCCCAGCCCAGCCAACGACGGCTTCGAGAGGTGCACCGCGTCTCTGATTAAAAGGATGTGTTTGCTTAATACTACAACTCGTCTATGAATTACATGACCTGTCTAAGGAAATCCTCTGGTCTCTATTAGCGGCGCCGGCTGCACGCTGAACAGAATCCATCAATATTTGGGGCTATCCGGGAGTTAGCGGAGGATAACGAAGAGAGAGATGGGGAGGACTCACTGTATTGTTCCGGGTAAAGATGACTGGGAAAGGAGACCTATTAAATCGCCTTGAACAGTGTATCCCGCTCACTATTGATTGCAGGTGCGGGTGCAAGTGGGTGGAACACAACCAGATGGGTGGTTGGGGCTGAACTTGCACCGAGTACTTGAGCACTTGACCTTCAAGAACACTAGGCGTCAATTGCTAGTAGATTAAAGAGGATGGAACCATACCTCAAACGGGGGCTACGGGAGAAAGGTTTAGACATAATTCCATTGAATATTGGCAACAAACTCACAAGGTTCTCGGCGTGGCCACAGCGCGTAAAAAGATTTCGCACACTGTTTCTGGGGTCAGTTATGGGTTCCCTCCATGAAGGAGAAAGAGAGAAAGAGAGAAAGGGACTCACTGACGCCAACGGCACATGATGAGCAGTATATATTGGAGGAGGGGTAAGTAATTGGTGTCAGTTGGTGAGTGAAGAAGCATACCTTCCGGACGGTCTTCTTATAGCGGCCATGCCTCGTTAAAATACCCTCTCCGTCTCTTGGTGTTCAGCTACTAGGGTGGAGAGCAAGTGGAACCAATATTCCTGTGTGCTCAATCGTCGTTTGCCGGCTTGGTATTGTGCGAATGCTAGGATGGAGACCGCCTACGCAGCATTACAGAGAAAATCGAATAGACAAATGATCCTGAGCGATTATCTAAATTAAAGATTAGCTGCATAAGGTGTATTATCTGCGGTGAATGACGAGCCGAGCTCGGTTGAGAATTTTGCCCTTATAAATGAGCCGCAATCACGGGAATTTGAACGGAACATTCTGTGATCCGTCAAAGCAAATATGGACGGGAGGTAACTCTGGATATACTTACCGCATTTGCTTGGAAAACTGAATCCGGTATGGTTTCAATTCGTTGTGTTTTGTTTACTTGGAAGGACTCACTTGGTTCGGCACTATTCTTCTGCTTGTGGCCAGAAGTTCAACATTTTTATTCGCACAAACATGGAATGATCTGCGAGTCACGGAGCTTGACCATTGCCGCGGTGCGGGTTGAATCAGAATCTCAGTCAATGATTAGATGCCGTGCTCACCAGCTCTGACGCTTGGGTGAGCGCCGCCCAGTCAAGTTACGCATACAACCCCTAACAGCATTTCTGGCTGTGAATTTATGCAGACTTGCTGATTTTCCTGAAACGTCAGCTTGCGTTGAGCTTCTTCATCGGTTACGTGGGGCCGGATGTGGTGTTCAGCCGCGGTTGCATCATAACCGCAAATTGAAACAACATCTGTGCTCGATGCTGCGCGGCAACTCCGGTGACCACCAGGTGAAAATCTAAAGAGAGTTGACAACCGCGTGCGTCGTTGATATCATCATCTCACCTGCTTTTAATCTCCTAGATCATGTTCTTGGGCCCTCTGAATACGGCCTTGCCCACTTTGCCACCTGTGGAACTTTTTTGCGAGGGTTCTGACCAGCGGGATGTCGCAAAAATCGCTTTTGCCATATAAGGCAATACAGAGGGTTACAGCCTTACAGCCCCCTTATACGCAACTTACAGCCGTGTTGTAACTGCCTTGGAGTCCTAACTGCTCAATGTTCATTTTGGAGGTCTGAGAAGACGAGATAATATTAATTTCCAGCGCGGAGGAACCAGTCGGCATCTACAAGATCATTTAGGTAAAAAGTGCTGCTCTCCTTCTTACATCCGAATGCCAGTGCGTTGATCAAATGAACACCGCGGGTAAAAATATCGGGGAAGAATGACCCTAGTGCGCCCATCCTCCAAGACACGACAGTTTTTCCACGCAGTCTTTGGCTGCCAACGTGACTTCGTATTGGAGGCATAGTAGAGACGACTGCGACGCGGTGGTGCCAGGTGGAGACGCTGTGCTGAAATGACGTCACTCTGACATATATGACTGACCCCCAATGTGACGACGTGACTTATCGCTCTTCTTTCGTACCACCACTTGGCGTATTGCGCTGGGCTCACCCGTCTATGTCTGGTGGTCTACGCCCAATCCAGCGACGCAGCGACGTCCTGGATCACTTTTTCCCCTGGACTCCTCCCACTGGGCCGTTTCTGCGATGATTACTGAGGTGCGCCCGCTCGCACTGCTCCACCCTTCAATAAGCTGACTGTCTTTCAAGATCGATTCAATTCTCAGCTGAGGCCGGACCTAGGTGCGTCAAGCACTCGTTTCCTCGCGCGCATTACTGACTGCCTCTCTGACGTCGGAGTTCACATGGTATGTTTCTCTCTGTCGCTCTCCCCATTCCTTCCACTCTCTTCTCTACTTCGCGGTAGTTCTAGTATTGTCATTGTAGTTGGCTCAATATATCATGTTTGAGCTATACTTTTGTGTGAACGGATGTTGAAAGAGGGGTGGGAGGAGCCGAGTACATTGCCTTACGGAGCAGTTGAGCTATACAGGGCTATAATGGCCTGTATCGCCTATAACCTGCCGTAAAACTTGTATGTCCTTACGGCTAGTTATTGGTACTTATGGTACATCTTGGAATTTATAGCCCCCCGCCATATTATAGACTTATAGGACCGTATCACCCCCCTTACACGCACATATCACCCAAAAACGATTTTTGCGACAGACGAATACTGGGACCGCCTTCTCACCCGACCACAATTTGTGCTGCCTACTCGAACTCTCGGTATGTGCAATCTCTGCCGCGGATACATCAGATCCATACCTGAAGTACTGGGATGGGTACTAAATTGGCCAAAGCTTAACGCCAGAGGGGCCCTTCCGTTCGGGTCCGCCGTATTTCACGAATAACTGCATTCTGCGTGAATGAATGGCAGAACAAACCATTCAAAAGCTAATGTGGCGATGAAGAGGAGGACCGTAGTCCTGAGACGAAACAGAGCCGACATGCTGAATGGAAGGAAGTGTCAATCGATTGGTTTGTACAGTCCCAGTCGACCAACGCACACGACAGACTGGAATCCAAGAATCCGGGGGATTTCAATCCGATACGAAGCCGCAGAGGAAAAGGGATATTGGTTCCACCAGCGCTGAGCGGAAGTGCCGGCGTCCCAATCCAAAATCATGGAATGCAGCGCCATACAGCCTCCCGAACAGGTTTGGGCGCTGCGTAAGTGGCCTGATCCTGGAATGTGGGAGCGCCGGTCACCAGTCTTTTTGTGGTCGAGATTCGGCGTTGTCAAAAACTCTGCACGTACCATGCTCGGCGTCTTTTCATGTATAACATCCTCAGGATGTTCGGAGAAATGGTTGGGTGATCCGCAGCCACCAGCCCAGAATCCCAGTAGGAGAGTCACTGAAAGGATGCGAGTTGGCCATTTGCAGAAAAGCACAGCCGAATCTGAACGTACGCGATGCTGCTTTGAGCGGTCGACTTCAAGCAGACGAAAAAACAATGAATACCTGGCTCCCAAGGCATGTAAATATTGATATGGACGGTCGAGGCCAGCGAACCAACCCCAGAGGGAAACAGGATAACTATGACCTACGTAATCCCACGATATCTGAGTGGGTGAGAAAAAGTCAGAGAGGTCAAAAAGAACTTCGATGCGATAAGACGCCGCTCAAGAAACGAGATATCAGTTCAGTAGACGCGGAGGAGCTCTGCCAGGGTCTTAAAACCAAATTATGAAAGCAGATAGACAGCCTCTGCAATAATCTGCACATTTCTGCGAAGAATCGGGAGCGCGGCTGCCGGCCGACGATGTGCTGTGGATGGTGCGAGGGCGGAAGGGCAGGATCAGCTCAGTCTGTCTGCGATGCAACCAGTCCGCGATAAATGGAGGGTGCACAAAGACTCGAAGGATCGTCAGGTTCTCTTTTTGGACCTGAATTGTTGCGAGGAAACAGTGGAGGAGAGGAAGCTTTTGCCAAACACCTTGGCAAACACTGGCACCGGAACGGCACCTGCGATTCTTTCCAAGGGCCGGATTTTGCCGGAAACGATGCGATGACGTCTATGACTCTCTTTGTCCCTTGACCTCTCGCTGCCACTCCTTGTCGCGTGTTACGACTCCAGGCGTCGGTGTCGTTCTACCATAAAACCTCTGTGGCCCCATTAGGGGTCCCCACCGTACCGTATACGGTTACGGTCGTAAGAATTACGGGTATTTACGGGTGCTCACCGTACCGTAACCGTACTGTACCATTTCGTTCAATTCTTATGTCACGCGTCACAGGACCCAAAATATAAGAAAATTTTCTTACCTGTCACGGGTCACCAAGGGCATATTAGAATGTGCCAAAGAGGTCACTGAAAAAAGCTTTAAAAAAGCCCATTTTTGCTCCGCGGCGCAGCGGTGATGTGTGGTGGTCGATGGCGCCAAGGGGTTTACACAAAATGCCGCTTTTCACATGAGTGGGAACTAACTCCTTCCATCTTCCCCTCATTCGTGGCTCTTCAAAAACGACGCCGGTGGCAGGAATTGACACAGTCGAGTCCACACGTAAACTACTACAGCCCCAGCACCTCCAAATCCTCATCTTTGTTGTTAGCATGTCTCAAAAAATCTGCGTACTTTGTGTTTGCGCAGCGTGTGTGTTTGCCCGACCCCTCCGTTTTGACTGCCGCAACGCCCGCATCTGCGTCCTCTGACCTCTTTTGGCTCGATTTCTCTTGGCGCAGTGCCGTCCGCCGATACAAGTGTCTCCTGGGGTGTAGAACAACCACATTATAGGTGTTTTTAGAGGCTCTCAACTGTTCTCTTGATATAAGAAAAAAAATTGGTGTCACACGGTTCTCGACCAATTTAGAACTTCAAAGTTCTAATTTTTCTGTCACAGGTCACAGCGCGTTAGAATTGAACGAAATACTACAGTAACCGTAATGATGCTTCCGGGGGCCATTACGGTTACGGTACCGTATATTTACGGATCTTACGAACCGTATACGGCCGTAAAAAATTAAATTCAATTAAAGAAAGGTAGAGAACATGTGTCTACAGTTCCTGCACGGTCTGGAGAAGGTCCTCGAGGCCCTTGCATTTTAAATGAATGTGATGCTTCAGCAACATCAGAGTCCGGATAGTTTCCGGCTTCAAACTAACGCGCCACAACGAGATGGTATCTCTTCCACCGGAGAATACGCGTTCCACGGCAACTGCGGAGCCTGGTTAAATCCGAGCATCAATTTGCACATCAGAGATGAAAAATTACCTGGGATAGATAAGATATCACGCACGAACCGGTACAGGCGCGGATACTCCGCTTTGCGGGCATACCACCATTGAACAGGATCCGCGAGGTAGAGGACACGTGGTGCCTCAAAATTAGTATCACGTTCGTCCATGTTCGCGTCGTCATCTCGGCCCTGGTCAAAGGCAGCAAAGTTGATTGGCCCACGGCGAGTCTCGTTACTATTTGCCGAGTTGGTGGGTGTATGAGCCGAAGGTGTCGTGGGCTCAGTGGCCGGATAGTGCTCGTCAAAATAAGCGTGAAGTGCTTGCTTCTGGTTCTCGAGATATTGCAAGAGTTCTGGGTCCTCTGTATAGTCTCTTCGGAGCTTCTTGTAATTGAGCCGAAGATCAAGAACCGGCAATATGTGGTAAGTCATTTTTTGTTAGTCATATTAAATAAAGCACGGACGAGCAGCCCAAATATAAAGGGCGACCGGTCGAACTTGTAGTAATAGTCACTTAGCTTGTGGTGGGCCTTTGTCAAACCGTTCATGAGTTCGGGATCCGAGTTTGGCGGCAGTGCTGTCAACTTATCCTTTAGTGTTTTTTGAAGGCCACGAAAGATGGAATGTGTGGACAAGAGCATCGGGCGCGATGTTGTGGACATCTGGCTGGTTGCCGAGCAGAAATTATACAGCCAGTCGGAAACTAGGCTGATCGCATCCCAGTCCAACGCCGTGAGTTCTGCCCCGTGCAGGTCTCGATTATTCACTATGAACTGGTAAATCGAGGCGCGGTATTTAAGAGCTCGATCTGGGCATAATGTCTGCTCGTCACTAATCAATTGATTTGGCCAGCTTTCCTGATTGACGTTCAGCACTTTACGGTCGTAAGATACCGTATACGGACCGTATTTTTACGGTTATTACGGTATACAGCCCGTACCGTAACCGTAACCGTATAGACACGTCCAAGGACCTATACGGTTACGGTTACGGTACCCGTATAACCGTAACCGTACCACCGTATATACGGGTACGGTGGGGAGCCCTAGGCCCCATCGTCCGCCTGAAAACTGCACCGCCCTCCAAAAAATGGCTTCTTCGACCTCGGCGTCTGCGTCGTCCGCTTCCTCCTCCTTCTCCCACGCAGCCCTCGTCTTCTACGATATTGCGACCCATCCGCAGCATACACCCTACGCGCCGAACCCCTGCAAAACGCGCTACGCGCTCAACTTCACCAAAGCACCCTAGCGCACCGAGTGGGTAGAAATGCCCGACATCCACGCCACGCGCACCGCCCTCCGCTGCCCCGCCTCGCACAAGTTTCCTGACGGCTCGGACTACCACACGCTGCTCATGCTGCAAGACACGACCCCGGGCGCCGAGTTCATCCTTGGCGACTCGCTTGACATCGCGTGCTACCTTACGGCGGCGCGCTCTTCCCCGTGGACAGCACGCGCCACGGGCTCGACTATTCCTCGCCGCACATTCACGACGCCGTGGGCACCGTGCGTGAAGCCACCGCTCCGGACCTCGCTGACTACGCGTACTTCAATACACATGTCGACGCGACGTTCTCCGCGTACGTCGGACTCACGGCGCCGAACATGGCGCCGAACATGGCGCGCGCCTTCCCGCCCGCGAGTGCCGCGCGCACGAAGGCGTTGTTCGCGCAGCGCGAGGGGGGGTGCCCACGTGGGACGACCTGATCGGCGCCTTTGCGGATGCGGAGAAGCGTGCGGGTATCTTCCGCGCGTTTGACACGAGGATCGCTGGGTTGGCAAGGCTGTATGCGCAGATGGAGGGGCCGTTCTTGGAGGGGCAGATGCCGAGCTATGCGGATTTGGTCGTTGAGGAACTTTGGTCAGTTCTTGGAGCAGGAGGAGTGGGCCGAATTTTGCACCTGGCACGGCGGCGTGTTTGGGAGATTGCATGAGGTCCTCCGGGGGCAGTATTGGGAGGTACGGTGAATATATTATATACATTTTCTGTGACTGGGACACGACGGGGTGCTCCTGCCGAAGCCTTATCATCTATTGGTGAACTCTACACCTGTTAGTGGTCGTCTCTAGTGGTTACAAGCGGCTGCTCAGCCGCTTTGCGGCCTCGCACCCCCTTCCGAATTCAGTTTTGAGGTTGAAACTTTGAAATAAAATGAAATCAAAAGACAAACCCAAACCCTGCACTCTGAGCAGAACATGAGTTGGCCAAGGCGAGTTTTAACGCATTCAACGGGACCAGAAAATCCAGAGGGCATAGGACAGGGATAACGGATAACGGCGCAGTGGCGCGGCATGAAGCATGAACCCAAGAAAGCGAGAATCGAGAGAAATTAGTTTGCCGGAGCGGAGCGAGAAGTCGGTCGCGGATGGAGTGCAAATTAAATCCAATGATGGATCAGCGAGGCACGATCGACATAATATGAAACCTTAGGCAATAACGGACATGTCAACAATCGCGAGGGGTCGATGCGCGAGGGAGGATGTTGGCTGAGCCTCGAAGAAACCGAGTTGCCCCAAGGAACGGAGCTGGACAAGGATAGAATACAGCAGGACAGACACTGCGGGCTGTAGCCGCACGGGTTTATGCAAATACCACTCACAGCTACGCCTGTTAAATAGTCAAAGCATTGAGTTCAGGCCTCTAATCAATGCGACAGTATTTTAGGGACAATCCTGTTTCGTCGGGTGTCTCGGAGCTAAATCAAACTACGATTGCGCACCTGGACATCAAAAGTGGGCATGCCGGAATGCTGAGCAGTGTATTGCAAGGAGCCATAACCCGTTAGACCCGAGCTGAATGCGACACCATATTGCTAACTAAGGTGTGATTCATATTTCCAATGTAGTTCCTATCCTGTTTCGACCGTTGTATATTCATATTGTATCCTTGTTATTACTGATATTTTTTGGTAATATGGACTACAGTGCTTGTTATCTAATAATCCCCTGTTTGTACATCCATGGTGTTCACTGATATGTGTTGGTTGTAGGGAACGAGACACGTTGCATTATGTTTGTATCCGGAGTGTAAATCATATTGAGTTTACCATTAGCACGAGTATTAACTCCCTTCCCGCAACTCAAAGCGCCAGGTGGGTAGAACTTGAAGGTGTGTTACCTACTGGTGTCTATCTGGCGTGATCAGTAACCTTCACTTTTTTTGTCTGCGACGTCTATTCGCTACGTTGACGTTCCACTTGCTTCGCTGGGGGGGTTTTTTTCTTTCACCGGGGGCAAACCCCAACGCACCTGGATTCTAGGTGCCTCCGGGGCATGTTCTCTGCAGGTTGTGAACTGGTGGACAAAAAGACCGATAAAGGTCCTTGGGTGGACAAAGAATTAACAAAGGTGAGCCAAAGGGCAGGCAGGATTTTCACCACCCAGCAAATCTTGCCTGTCCTTTGTCCCTCCTTTGTCTGTTCTTTGTTGACCTAAGGACCTTTGTAGGCCTTTTGTATTCTACATTGTAGCCTTCGGACCACATGCCTCAGAGGCACCTGGAATCCAGGTGTGTCGGCTTTTGCCCCCGGTGTTTCTTTGTAACTCGTTATACGGTACTCTGAGGCTGTCATTGTCATTAATATTACACTCATATGCTTAACATCGCAAGCGGTGTATTCAAATTATACGATGTCGCTGACACGTCTCGCGATGTCATGAGCGGCCTCTGTCACTCCAGTGACACGTTCATTTGACTTCCTCTTATAAAAAGCAGTAGGTTCGTACTTTTGACTGTGATCGCCGAAATGATGCTATCACTGATGATGCCGTAAGTCGGATTTCGCGGTCAAAGCACTGAGTACGAGGTGCACCAAATATGTAGATAAATGTCAGGTACTACAAGAAAGTGTAGTATTTCATCACCAAAAGCGGGAGATCTCGCTGATTGCCGGTCATGATTGCAATCACATAACACACTGATGGCGGTGTGCAATCGCTTTGCAGACCCATGACCTATGATTGTAAATGCAGCACAACACTGGCGAAGGTTTGCACAGGTACGACACTACTGGTGAAGGATTTACAGGATAGCACAAGAGGCTGCGTAGGATTCACTTACTACCACGCACCTTTTATCATGAAATTTGTGTGAAATCCTTCATAGTTCATGACTTGATAATGTTTTCACTGCACTAGCAGATCCCATTACCACGGCACAGCATTCACACAAATTCTAAAACCTGTCATAGCTCGTAGCTCCAAAGGACTGTCCAATTTTTGGGAGACTCGGAGTCATTGGTACGACGGACTTGACAATGACTGGCGCGATCAAGCGAAGAGTGACATCAACATGTGTGTGGTCCGTGCGCATGTTGATCTTTGATGTGAGGTGATGCCACGATGCCACTTCTCTCTTCTCTACCACCATGTGCCCGCAATGCCCCAACGGGCCCCAACAGGCCCAACCCTCTCCTCTCAAACTCTCGCACCCTTCCGCTCTCAACGCACTCCTGTCGCCACAGTAAACTCTTCAAACTCTGACAAAAGTGGCCAAGGTGCCTCAAGTGGTGTTGCTGTCATGCTTGACCTGCTCAAGACTCAAGACTTTGTGTCAAGACTTGGCCTCCATATCAAAATTCAACTACTCAAGACTTCAAATCCTTCACCTCAAGATTTGAGATTCTAGTCATTCATCCTCAATGCTACTCCTTGAAATCTCCATCTCAAGTCATTTTCATCATGTCCTGGTGGCGAACTTCTGTGTTTCAAGTCATAGTCCTGCAAAACTTTGTCAACACTTTTACCCGCGACCTATCTGTACCTGTCCACTCCCCCACGCTGACAGTGGACCACAAGATTTTCCGTACCTCAACTCGTTCTCGCGATCGCTGCTCCCCACCGGCTTGCCGCGCTTATGAGTACAATGGGGCTCAAAGGTATCTGTAGTCGTTTGTGTCACGTTATTTAGTTCTGCAATGAATATTATATCCCTCCATCTGTGTCTGAGCATGGTATTGGGCAAAGGAAGCAAGGGCAAGTAGCGCAGCCTAGCGTACTTTGTTTATTTATAAGGTTTATAATCCTTTACAATGCTCACAATGGTTTGCACACGACACAAAGTAGGTGAAGATTGCAGGAATTCCAGTCTGGTACATACGCCGGTCAAACATCACAGAGCTTATGTAGACCTGCCTAGCTTTTTGATTATTGTGTGGATTTGCAATGGTATATATACCGTTGCAATTACTTCCCACTTTTTGTGATGTTAAAAGTCGGTACAGATGGGTGCTAATGTCATTCGCTCATTCCTCCCAACAACCACAATCTCACCAGTAGGTCAGTCCTTCCGGTCTTTCTTCCTCGTTTGACTTGGGCATCGGATGCCGGTGATACGTAGAAATAGAAGACTACGTCATGTCGTTGAAACGTCCACCGCTAACCCGGCTGCCGTCGCTGTAATGTAAGTTTTTATCTGGTCCTCTTTTTTCTCCGTGTTCGCTCAGCACGTGCAGCCCGGACCCGTGTCCCAGCGATGGGCCCGGTGTCAATTATCTTGTTACTCGCGACCTCGTCGTCGTTGTCGACACCCATGAACACGGTTTGATCGACCACCAAATGCTACTTGCGCGCCGGGAAATCAAATGGGGGGAAACCCAATATTTTGATCAGCGTCAACACAGGTATGCGAAGTGCCGGTACATGTATAGGCATGAATGGAAGGCACTTTACACTACACCGGAGCATAAATTAACGGGTGAGTTTTTTTTTACTGTTGGTTTTGGTTCAGTGGCCTACAGCAACGGCACCGTATGATGAAGAAAGTTCACCCACACGTGAAATCGATTAAAATTGTATTTTATTCAGTAGTGATCCGCATTCAGTGGCAAGACCGGCCGTGCATGTAGGGAAATGTTGGTAATTTCATAAAAAATGTCGAGAGATCTCAGATCAAACTTCGGTAATTTCCGAAGTGCCTTGTATGTGTCATGTGCACAGCCACCACTGATGCGTGATTGAAAACCAGAGGAAAGCCGCGATATAACTTGTATTGTTCAAGCTCAATACTGTGTTGAGGCTACGTAATGATACCATGATTTTGACACATAAGTGGGAAGTAGTGGCCTTGCTTGTTGAATGTACCGGTCAATATTGTACAGCAACTCGATGAAGCTTTTTGCCGAACACTGTCTCGGTGTGCCTCTAGCTTCCCCCTTGACCGTGAATCCACACTGAACTCTATTCTAGATCCCCCCGAGACGATTTTGGCCGAAATATTCCCTTGGGTTGAACAAGAGCAGGAAGCGTTGGTTAAACGCGAAGTACATGCGAATTGTTTAGCCAAAGGCATCGCCCTTCGCCAATTCCTGACCACGTTGATTTGGTTCTGTCGCATCCTGATCCAGGACATGGCTGTTCTTTCCACGCAAACTCCGGATGCACCAATTTTCAAACTGCGCCATTTACAGCTAAAGTCGGAACTGAAGGCGTGACCAATTTTTTTCTGTTTTGGAACATTTTCAGAGAATTGTAAATATTTCAGTTGGTTCTGCACCGATTTGCATAAAAACTAGCTAGATTTACTCAGCCAATTCATGCGCAATTGGTGACAGAGAGGAATTTTTGAAAATATCATGTATTAGGTAATCTGTGTTTTCGGAGCATTTTCACGCCAAATACCGTTTTTGCATGCCTAGAACAGGTTGCAGAGGCCCAATACTTTGTGAGGAGAAATATTCATACTGAGGAAAGGATGTGACAGAGCCAAAAATACACATAACTTTATTACCATTCTTCCAGCTGCATTCGAGGCAATCAGCATTTTCTTGCATCTGAAGATCCTGTGAGAATCACACTTATCTGAATATTTTGTGTGCTTTTCGCTCTGTCACCTCCTTGCCTAGTTACATACACTGTTGCATGCAAAATATTAGGCCCCTGTAACATGTTCTAGCCATGCAAAAACGGTATTTGGCGTGAAAATGCTCCGAAAACACAGATTACCTAATACATGATATTTTCAAAAATTCCTCTCTGTCACTAATTGCGCATGAATTGGCTGAGTAAATCTATTTAGTTTTCATGCAAATCGGTGCAGAACTGACTGAGATATTTACAATTCTCTGAACACGTTCCAAAACAGAAAAATTTTGGTTGCGCCTTCGGTTCCGACTTTAGCTGTAATTTGATCACCTTCCGCAAGTTTGCTGCCACATCAACCGCTGCGATTCACCTAGCGGAGGAAGCTGCTCGACTGGCATTCCAGAACCTCCCGGAGCATTTGGTGGCATCTATGCGCGGCGCCCTCACGACACAGAACCTGGGGTTTGAGCGTGAACGTCACGGGTACAAGACGCAGATGGAGGCGATACAAACTCAGCTCAATGAAATGGGGAACCTTCTTTGCATCGTTGCAGGTTCAAAACATATCAAGAAGGTGCATAGTACGTGCTTTCCCTGCCGCTATTTACCGCTGAATCAACGAACACCTTCAGATTTATCTAATGGTTCGATTTCAACATCATCATGGGCTGTTGAAGATACATCCCAGATAACCTCGTCCAAATTCCCCCCTGTTGACTATTTTTCTTCCCCCTCGAGCGGCTTTTCCTTCGATCCCCTCTCTCTCGACTTCCAGTTTCTGGAGGGCTTTGAGTTAAACAACTATTCAAGCTTTGCTTTCGATCCACCCACTTTCACCGCACCTTCCAGCCCCGAATTTCCACTCCTGTATCCGCCCTCTATCCCTGTGGAGCCCGTCAATCATATGCGCGTACTCCAGGCCACTTACATCGCTCCTGGCTCACCCGAAGAACACCAGCAATATTATTTCCAGCGCTATGGAACTGCGCGCTTCCAGAAGCATTCACCGGAATGGCTCAACGGAGATTGGGCCCCCCCATTACAAGTACGCGAGCATCGACATGATCTGGGACTACTTGGTGGAGTGGAAAGAAGGGGTCAATGGATTCCTCGCGGTGGAGGAGTTGACAACGACTTGGGGTGCCAAATGGCGGCGCAACAACTCGGCCCTCAAGTCTGAGAACACTCGGTGAATGAGGGTCATCAATCTCATTCTTGAGTTGAGCAAGAAGCCGAATTGGAGCGTCAAGCTGGTGCAGTGTTTCGTTACTGAGAAGTACGTTTCTTATTTTCGTGCTCGGGCATTTGCCAATTTCTTGGGTAAGAGTTGTGCCGCTGTGATTACAGCAGCCAATAGTTATCCCTAGTTTCATTTCTGTATCTGATACCACAATAAATCGAGATGAGCTATCCCCTTGATGGGCCTTGAGTTGCGTGTCACCGTGGGTTGTACCCAAGAGGTTGAGGTTCAACATACAAGTTGATGCGTGATAAGTCCATGGTTCAAACACAATATACATGGCCGGGGAAATCTAGGTAAGGTTGCTAGAGCTACGAAATGTGTTCATGACATCGATACCGTGCTCCTGCCAGCTGGATGAATACCCAGAGCCCTGTGCACTGTTTGAGAACACGACACGCAAGTTGAACTTGTGATTAGTAAGCACGTGGTTCAATACAGTACAACTGGTGGGGGGCCACAAATAAGATGAAGGGAGTCATATAATGCATTAATGAAGATGTGCACATACCTAAGTACCTTGTCCCTGCGCACTCCAGTCACGGACAGCTTCCGCATATTGTTACAGCCTACAGTAATGGTTGCTCTTGAGAGCAGTTCGAAATGGTTTGATGAGGCCTGACGGACTTGAGGAGGATTGAAGAGGCTTGATGAGACTTGACAGAAGGGCGCGAGGCTTTCGGAATTGATGCAAAAAACAGCATATGTACATGCCAATTTGAGCAAATCCAGCCCTCTCTAGCCCCACAGTGAATGTCGCACCCTGAAACATGCCATTGGTCTGTCACTTGTGGTGTTCAAGCGATTGAAGCTCCGAGATTGTTGGTCTGAGTTACAATAGTTAAGAGGGCTCGAGCGCATTGGGAATGCGTCGAGCAGGTTGTGGAGGCCTTAGGATGGTGGGGGTAAGACAAGGGTAAGAGGAAGAGTCATCGGGGATCCGCATTTCGTGAAGGCGCACTGGAGCCGAATACTGTACTATTTCAACCAAGTATTCATCAATTTCGGAATTTTGCCTGTCCGAGATGGACGAAAAAATTCCTTTTGAATTACGGTGATTTTTGAGCACATCAAAAAAAAGTTGGGTGTGACCTGGGACAGAATACTTGGTCGAAATAGTACAGTAAGGTCGAAAGATAAATGATGTAGATAGAAGATGCGCCATAGTATGATGAAAGCCGCTTCAAAACGCTTTCGAAAGCGCCATAACACAAGCAATCCGGTCCAGAAATGAACCCACAATGAGCTCGGCAAGTGGGCAAGTATTTGATGCTCTTCTTATTTACAAAATGATGGGAGTGTCATTACTTTTGCAAACAGCTGGAAGTAGCCCATGCAGATCTGCGAGTGAACAGCCAGATAATGAAGCAAAAATGGACAGCAATAGAACGGATCCGCACGGAATATCAGACTTATCCGACAAGGCACGGCCGATATCTTGAAGATCTGGATATGATTCACAGAAACTGTGAGGGGCGCTATTACCCCTGAAACACCCTGGGGGGCATGGGTTTCATGAGTTGCGCCCCGGCCCAGGTGTTCATTCCTCGGCAATCATGAGAAAATTACCATAAATGGAAGGACCAGATATTTTCGCCTTTTTGAGCCTATTTGGGGCGAAAAATCTTGCTGTCAGTTCACGACCCTCCGTCATGCGTCACCTGTGTTGTTAGTAATCATTCCCACGGTTCATCAATACGCCGACTCCCCGAGTTTCTCCCCGATTCTTCTTACTAAACACTTACTCATTTCTTACTCAGCTAATTCTTGTTCTATTTGCTCGTAGTACATTCTAGATAATATTCTGTACAGTATATAAGCTCTCTGTACAACCCCCCAAATATATTCAGATTTTATCTTCTCTCAGCGCGATCTTTACAATAACCTGAACATTTGGTCGAAATAGTACAGTATTGCGCTAAATTTGTGCCTCCTCATGTCACAACCACGCACCCGTCTCCGCCTCTCCGTTCCCTCATGTTCAACTCCAGCTGTGTTAAATATAGCTTCGTGGCCTCCACATTGGCACACTCACTCATGTCTGAATCGTAACCCACTTTAAACTCGCGGCTTTTGTACTTCCGACTCTTTCTCCCTGGTGCACGGTCCCGGACACGCAAATGTACGAGTCCATCGTGCAATTCCATGCAGCCATTATCTTCCATGAAGATACATTGATGGACTTACCAATGAATAAATCGGAGAATCTGGCGTGCGAGGATTACTCTGAACATCGTAAACGATTCCAGAGGTCGGATGCCAGCGCTCGGGCTAACCTTGTCGGCTCCTCTCCAACGATGGAGCCACCGAAATTCCCAAAAGACGACTCCACCGTGTCGAAGAAAGAAATGCCTGAATCCAAAGGGGCTCGTCCTTGTCGTCATTGTGGGAGCGGAAAACACTGGGACAATGAGTGCAGACACTCGTTCCGAGCCAATAAATTTGCAAGGGCAAATCTGGCCACAGCTTCCGCAGACGATGAGCGTGCGCAAGAGGAGTACGACGAGCTGTACTACAATCTTGGCGACGAGCAGGATTTTGACATTCCCCTTCAGTCTACCGGTGCTTCGAGTTTCCAAGTCAACGCTGACCTAAAAACTGGGGGGAGTATCATGTAATACCGGCACTGAAGGGGCAAGGCGAACCAACATCCTCGCAAAAGGCGCGCGTAGAAGATAGCGAAGATCACGGTCGTCGAGCACAGCCGACAGAGATGTGGGCGGACGTTTGAGCTCGGCAACAACCATGAGGACGCGGGAATGTGCAGTCCTTGATGCATTTCGTTGAACTTGTCGTCGGATGTTGCAAAAGAAATCGACGCGTGGCAGTGTTTGTGACGTGGTGCTGATGTGAGTGCATACAGCACTTTTTTAAGAGGCTCTGCTGCGCTCGTCCCGATGATCCGAATGCCGTGGAGTAGTAGCTTCGAGGAATTAATCGGGCTGCTTCATCCCTTGCATTGCGACGTCATCTAGTGAACACCGACAGAGCATCCAGACCCACTACCCCAATGTGGGGTTGAGAATCGGCAAACTAGGTGTTAGACTATACTTATTATTATCCGTTCTTTAAGATTTTGCTCATTCGGCGGTGCCCATCACGTTGTGTATGTTGTCTTTCTTCTCCATAAGGTCTAATTACCATGTTCTTGCTCTTGCGCAGTGCCCTCGTGGTCTCCTGCGACTGCGCCGCAATCCTTTCTGTTTCTGAGGCTTGAGCTGCCCAAATCGGACCCCCTCGGGTTGCGAACCGGCTGCGATTCTCACGTCTACACCGCTGCACTCCAGTGCACTCCTCAAAAGACCTCTCTGCATCAATCCCTCGTCTTTCCTTCCCCATCATTGTCGCTTCCACTATTGAGCTCGAGAAGGCCCTTCCACGTGCTGCGTTGTTTTTCCCCACCATCATCTCAGTTTTATGCGGCCTGCTTTCTTCCTTTTGTCGGCTGTCCTCGAAATGGAGACATCATCCGCACCATCCACTGAGCGTCATCGCACTCCCTCTGTCCCAACTTCACTATACACTGTCCTCCTTTGTGATCAAGACTATTCAAACCTCAAATCCCCGCCGGTTAATATACAATTCTGCCCCGTTCAGCCCTAGGACCTTTCGCTCAAGCTCAAGCCTCCTTCTGATCAGCTCCGCACCAACAGCCGCACCAGTTTTTAGTTTCCGCGCAATAGTCAAGACTCGAAGAACCAATGACAAATCTCAAATTCATCGTCTGCGAAGCCCACAGCGATTTCGACACCTGCAAATTATCTTGGTGGTTCTGCAATTCACTCTGATATGTGAGTCTCAGGACAGGTGCGGACGTCATCCCTTTCTGTTTGGATGTATCACTCAAGCCATCCACCACCCACACAGATCCGGCGCAGATCCGGAACTCGGATCCCATCTGCCCAACTCTACTGTTGTATGCTTCGTCGTACGTATTCATTAATCCTTCGTGCTGAGTGCTGAGACTTTGGATTTGATTAGATTGTGTCTTGATACCGTGATACGGTTATGTGTGTTGGTGTCCGCCGTATTCTCGTGTTGTATTTCTTGACAAACCTCTCACCCCCTTCTCTCCTTCCTAGAGTTTTTCATTCGTTTGCGTATCGAAGCAAAAGCTCGGTTTCCACAATAGCCTGGTATTTGCGACAGTGAAAGGAGTGGTCGAAAGATAATAATATACAAACTCCTTTCTGTGCGAATTGGTGGGGATGCTTGCTCTCATGGTTTGAATCACGAGTTTCCTCCCGACTCTTCATTGTCCGGCCTCTCGCTCGCCGGAGCGAAGCGAAGGTTTCTCTTGTAGGTATTTATTCCATTACTGTACCAACGCTACGCACATCAACAATTCACTTGTCAGTTGAGTCCTTCTTTGCGAGCAACAGCAACCTCTGAGGCATACACACTTCTTCGTCCTTCCCAAGCGCACCAAACTTCTCCTTCTCGAGCTGTAAGAAGAGTTCAGCCTCCGACTTTCGCAGCTCCTGCCCTTCGCTCTCTCCTTGGAAGAGCTTGAACTTGGTCCCCGCCTGCGTGACAGTGGACTGGTTCTCCTCCTTGTAGTGCAGAACCGTGCCAGCAGCGCACAAGAAGTTGAACAATTTCAGCGGAGAGCTGTGAGAGCGATCGCTGAGTCCTCACTCGTAAAGCGGGGGAGGAAATGAAATTAAGACGTACAGCCAGTCAGACGACCCGAAGAACTGTTCCTCGACATCGGTGATCTTCTGCGCGGTGGTTCCCTTGATCTTCGAGTTGTTCTGGAAAAGAATTGGGCTCGTGACAATCACTAGGAATCTTCCCTAAGAACGCGCACAATGTCGAAGACTTTGACACTGAACTCGCCAGGTTTCTCACGAGACCGACTATCCTTGACGACGGCCGTACACTTCATTGGATCTTCGCTGTCGCACTCTTCGATATCCCGCTGGCCGACCACTTGGTCGTCGCGTCAGGGGACCGCTGGGGGTCCATACACAGTATGTGAACAAAGGATCTCACCAAAGTCTGAAAACCTCTCTCCCGCCCTGAACTGGCGCCAGTGGAAGTTGTACACCAGTTCGAGAGAGGTTCCGAGTCCGAAGGGAGAGTAGAGGCGCGTCTTGGAATTGACAGTGCGGGGATTGTCACCACCGCTATAAAGAGGAGTGAGCTACGTGAAGACATAGGGAGAAGCCTTTCCAACCCTTCCTCGTCGTTTCCCCAAAGTTCGGTAAAGTACAAGGATCCGCGCAAAGTTCGCGCAATCCGCGTCTTGTCCGCCTCATCGAGTTGGGAGGCACCGTAGATGGTCGCGGCCACGCTCGAGGAAGCAGCACGAAGGATAGAGAAAGTGTCCTGGCCGAGTTCCTCTGAGACAATTTTCTTGGACTTGTCTGAGTGCTTGGTGTTGATTTCGTCTAAAGCCCCTGCGTTCGCTACACATGATACAGCATCGGTAATGGAGACACAAAGTCAAGAGAGCAGCATACAGATAGTATTCTTTCCATTGCGTATCAGGGATACTTATGTTGTAAGGAGGAAGTAGGCTGAAGAAGGGTCAGAGAATGGCGTTGATTTTCGTATACCCGAACTGACCACCACCGTTCGATGCATTTTGACGCGAATTCAGTTTCCAGCTTGTCGTGGGACCAGCCGTTCTGCAGATACCTCTAAGAACGGGCATAAGGGAAGCAAGAACGTTCTTACCCTGTTCCATTCTGGTTTGGTCGACTTTTTCAAGCGCGGTCCAGCGCTGGCCTTGGGTTTTACTGCGGCAGCCTTTTTGCCGGCACCTCTCCGAATCGCAACCTGCTTGCGAGGGCGGCCCTCGAAATCTGAGCCATCAGATACAGAAGCAGAGTCTTCTGAGGGAGACGCGTCGCTGTCGCGGTTGACCTTGCGTTTGGCCATGTGGGAGCCAGAAAACACGTATGTCACGCTGTAACGCGGGGCACGCCATTGATGTCACTATGTAACAACGTCGACATCAATCTGATCGAGTAATATGCCCGGAGGTAACAAGTTCGCTGGGCGGGCCACCGGTGGTTATTGGCGGCCACTGCCGGGCGCTGTTTGACAGTGTCCATCATTGAGGCTGCTGATTTCCGTCAATGGCCACCGGGCCGTCGTGGACTCGTGATACTTATCCTCTCATCGGTTTCCAGTGGTTTCCGCCGGCAGGTGCTGGAAATGAGCAAGGTTGGTAGTTTTAAGTATTTGAGAGTGCATATAACACTTTTATCAGTCATTTGAAAAGCACCGGCTTTTTTGTGGTTCAAGTTTCTAACCGGCATTAAACTACCGAGTTGAACTACGTGCCTGTTTAGATAGCTTTAAAAACATTGCGTGTTTTAGTGGTATATCAAGGCACCATTCATCTGGTAAGCTCTACCTTTCAATTCCCAAACGGTGTACTCAGGATTCCGTGCACAAGGGGGTATGCGGCCAAAGATGTATGCCGGTTTGCTTGCTGATTTACTATATACTCTGTAGGCACCATTTCTGATGCCCGAGAGCCGTTGGAAACCAGCGGAATCCAATGGTATCCCACCGTAGCTCCAGTCACTGGCTTTCAATGGAATCCGGTGTCTGCCAGTGGCCTCCACTGACATACCGGTGGATACCGCCATCAGCCAATGCCGTTCACTGCCGATCAGCCGGTTGCTACCTCCGCGCATATTACTGATCTGATCATTACACAGGCGGAGTTTGAAAGTTTGATACGGCCCGGCTCGTCCCGCGTTTGTTTATTTCTGGTGGGGAAAAATTACTCAAAGTTTTTTCAAATTTCATGTACTACGTGAAAGGGGAACAACTTAGGAAAGTGATGTTCTTACCATAATTTAGAACACAAATCTTTAGTGCTCTCCCACCCCAACTCTATACAGCGAGGTACGAGCTTGGTTCGTATAGAGTGTCTGTCTACGAGAGACTACACCACAACTTAAACTAACATTATGTAAGCGGTGCCCTGACGCGGTCTTTCACCGATGATATCAATGATGCACGTATGGTAGTACAGTGTCATTCACAAAAAAATACTCACTTACTCTAGTGTGGCCTCCACGCAATGTGAGAGCTTAGTAAAGATCTCTCGGGAGACAATGAATAGGGGCAGTCAGAGTAGCAGATCACAAGACTACTCAGACACTCTCGTGCGGGTCACCAAGTACTGCTCCGGCCTCAACCCACGGATCAATGTCGCGATTACGACGTCCGGAACCGACCCCGACCTCACCGACTATGATGGATGGCGCTTACGCGCCTTCCGGCAGTATGAGGTGTTTGGCCGCGCCCGAACCGGAAACCCTCCGACACGGCTTCCGGCTGCTTTCCCACGGTCGCGCGCAGCGGGCGTATTTCCGGCTCCGGCTCTGGCTCTGGTTCCCGTGAACGCTCCGGTCACGCTCACCCCACTTGCGGCACCTGTCCTTCCAGCAGCTGTCCCAATGGACGTTGACTGGGCCTGGACGCGCCTGTTCCCATGCGCCTGTCATGCACCTGTTTCCGGTGCGGAGCTGCCAGACACCTCGCCTGCGAATGCCCCGTCACCCTCCGACGTTCGGCATACAGATGTTCTCGACAAGGTTGTTTGTCAACTCGGGGACAACCTCCTCGACGAGCTGTTCGCCCGTCTCTCCACCTCTGCCTCGCTTCCAGCCAAGTCGGTGGATGGAGACGAGACGGATCCGGCGGGTTTTCCCCATTCAGCCGAGTGAGCGGTGCGCCCTCAGTCGCGTCCCCAAATCACTACACCCTCCTGTATTCAGATAGTGACAATTCATTTGATTCAGAGGTAGTAGTGAGAGGCGCACCCCCCGTCCCAGTCTCCGTCCGAGCGACAGAGACTCTTCCTTCCATCCCGGAGATGGAAGCCCGCACTGCCCCCAAGCTGGGAATGAGGGCAGTAACGGAGGCCCCTGTCCCTGAGCCGGGAACGAGGAGAGGCCCGCTTCAGCATGTTCATCACCCAAAGTGGGAACGGCGACTTCCCCGGCAGTACGTCATTGACTCTGTTGAAGGCCAAAACTCCCTGCACATCCTGTTGGACTTGCAGTCCGTTGAGACTGCCACTCAGATGTCAGTGAAGGCTCTGGTCGACTGCGGGGCGACCGGAGACTTCATCGACTCGGAGTACGTCATCTCCCACAACCTTCCGGTCCGGTGACTTTCGCAGCCCATCCCGGTTCTCAACGTGGACGGCAGTCCGAACCAAGCGGGTGGCATCACCGGCGTAGTCGATATGGTGGTCGACTACAAGGGGCACTCCGAGCGCATCCAACTCGCTGTAACCCGACTCGGGAAGCAGCACGTCATCCTCGGTTCATTGCAGTAGAGGAGGCAGCAGTAACCATATGAAGTTTGATTAAACAATCTGCATCTCAACGGAAAATCAGGTTTGATCCTTGATTGTTTAGTCATATGAAAGAGGACAGGGAAGGCCAGGGGCATTGCAGTCTCCTACCCAGCCTCGTGTTCTGGGGTTGGGAGTCAGTACTAGTCAGTAGCTGTACGGCTGAGTAAATAATTGAAATATCCTGCCGTAAAAAATGATCACATCATATCTGTCAAAATTAAAACATCCGAACTTCAAGGCCCAACCCCTCCACAGAGGCTGGCCTTTAACAAATGTAAACAACATAGCCACAATTTGACAAAATGTTCATTCTCAATCCCAACCCCATCTAAAAAGTGGAGGGAGGCTCAAAGTGCCTTCCCCTGGGCCCAGGGCCTCAGCTGCAATTTTTTGGACAGGCAGGCCAGCAGCAGAAATGGTTCAGTAAAACGAGCCAAGCGGGTGGCTATGTTGTTTA
The DNA here is from genome assembly GCA_029378375.1 of Mycena olivaceomarginata. Lineage (NCBI taxonomy): Eukaryota > Fungi > Basidiomycota > Agaricomycetes > Agaricales > Mycenaceae > Mycena > Mycena olivaceomarginata. Next base: position 36,321 of record JARKIC010000407.1, on the reverse strand, counting down.
CGCTTGTTAAAGGCCAGCCTCTGTGGAGGGGTTGGGCCTTGAAGTTCGGAAGCAGTATGGAATCTAGAACGATCAATTTGATGGGCTATTGAGATTTGTCTTGGTGTATGACTACTCTGAATCCACTATTAAATATCGCTACTGTGACTCCCAACCCCGGAACACGAGGCTGGGTAGGAGACTGGGGGCATTGGTGAGGTACAGAGGTTCTGTTTAAGCAAGGGTTGTTAATCATGGATAATTACGGTTCATGTTCAAACACAAACATAAACATGAACATGAACATGAACATGAACATGAACATGAACAAAAACAGTGTTCACCAAGGCTCCAAGTTGAAAATGTGCCAACCATGGGACTCAAACAAGTGACCTCTCCAAAACTAAGGAAATCGGAGAGAAAGCACTATAACCACTAGGCCATGCAACCATTGCAGATTGCCTACCAGCCTTGAATAAACCAGGTACCAATTAGCATTTGGACTTAGACTTTTTGCAACCAACTTACAACACAGACAAGAACTTTTTGCTCTCCACTTACAGCCTTTTGCGGAACTTAGGGCGCGGACGTTTTTTTTTTTTTTTCAATGAATTTTGCGTCGGATCGTTCTCCTGAGCTCAATTCTCAACCGTTTTCCTTGAGAATATGCTCATTATGCTGGCATTGAAATTCCGGAGGGCATGGCATCCTCAGATTTTCTGATGGCCAATCAAATTGCTTGATTAGGAAAATATCCGCGTTTTTGCGTCGGATGGCTGTAGCATTAGCTATTGTTGTTAAATTGGCCTAATTTTTTGGGACAATGGACTCACAGGTGTGCCAGAGGGCACCAAATGCCGGTATTTTTTATATGACTCATATTTGGCTCAAGATTTTGAAAAGGGAGTTGGGTGTTGGCGTAATATAGACTGCATCTGATGTATTGGTCATATTGAAAATACCGGCATTTGGTGCCCTCTGGCACACCTGTGAGTCCATTGTCCCAAAAAATTAGGCCAATTGAACAACAATAGCTAATGCTACAGCCATCCGACGCAAAAACACGGATATTTTCCTAATCAAGCAATTTGATTGGCCATCAGAAAATCTGAGGATGCCATGCCCTCCGGAATTTCAATGCCAGCATAATGAGCATATTCTCAAGGAAAACGGTTGAGAATTGAGCTCAGGAGAACGATCCGACGCAAAATTCATTGAAAAAAAAAAAAAATGTCCGCGCCCTAAGTTCCGCAAAAGGCTGTAATAACACTGGTATATCCAAATAAGTCCTGGGAGGATCATTGAGATCTTCATTTCCCTGATGCAATTTCACTGTGATAAAATTATAGGTTAGAAAACAAATATTGGTCTCACAGTATTCAAAGTGTAGGAATTTGGACAATGATACAATTTAAACAATGCTCTAAAGGATGGGGACCTGGAGGATTCAAGAAACTGCAGGAGCCCTTTGGAATGTGCTGTTGAACACATTGCCCACTGTGCACAAACTGTTCATAGCTTTACTTTCATACAAGTGGGAGTATTCAAAGTGCAGGAACTTTAATTTTCTGCTCACCAGTAATACTGGTATGTTCAAATATTCAATAAGTTCTTGAGAAGATCATCATTAGATGTTAATACAGTGTGCAGACTTTCCTGTGCCTTGCTTAGGGAGATCCTGGACCCCGGATGGGTTCTTGTCCTCTCCTTCATGGAAAATCTCATGTTTTGCTTTTCACTTGACATGCCAACCAACCGGCCGAGCGCGAGCAAACCTAAAACAGGTGAGTAGTACAAGGAAGGATGGTGGAGATTATAAGTGTGAAGTGTACAATCAAGCCCAGCTCCGTGACAGGTAACCATGCAGTCAAGTAGTAGGTGTAACTGATGAGCAGAATGCAAGAGCAAGAGCGAAGCAAAGACTTAGCGAGGGACTTTGGGGGGAATCCAAATGTTGTATATTGCAGCATGGATCGTAACTTATACAGAAAACTAGGGGAGTACTAAAAAAGGAAGTTGGAAGGTAAATGAAACCTATTACAGATCGGGGGAGCAGAGAGTCCAAGAAATATAAACAGAAGAGGATAGAGAGGATGAAATTGAGAAAAGTGGGCAAATGCACTTGATAAATTGAGGCAAGGCAGTTCTGGGGGGTTGAATTGAGGGTCGGAGCAAAGGAGATATAGTACAAACACTTGTCGGAAATGTATAAATGGAGTGGGAGCAAGGTGGGAGGATACACGAGAAGGCAAGATTAAGTTAATATGCAATCTGGAGTTTGATTGCAGGCAGTAATGTAAATGGAGTGGAAGAAAGACGGGAGCAAACATGGAAAGGTAAGATTAAAGTTGAAGTGAAGAAAGATAAATAATCAGCGGTGCTTTTTGATTTGAGATTGCATTGAGATGTGATCTGAAAGCTGACTCTACGGGTTTGGCACACTACCATGCTTGTCATCTCCCAACTGAAAAAGTGACTGTCCTCGGTCACTAGCCAGCAACGAGAACTCAACTCCAAAATTTTGTGGAAGATGAAAGGGCTCAGTAAATCATCATAGCCCGAACTCTGAAGAGCTGTGCAACCAGTGGCAAACGCGTATGCAGCTTGTGAAGGATTGAAAAATTGTGTGAGCTCCTCCTGACTGAAATTCTGACAGTAGGAGCCTAGGACTTGTTGTCCAAGGGTTGGGGATGCTCAGTGAGCTCAAATTTGAGCTCCTCGGGATCGGCCAAGGTGGACTGCTCAAGCTCGCGAAGGCATTCCGTGTCGATATCAATAAAATCATGGAGTAGAGGGAGGGGAATGGAAATGCGAGCAAAATAAGGTATGATGCGGTAAGCTGTGATAGGCCGGTGTAATACTGATCCGTTAAGTTTACAGAGAACACATGTGCCTCCTAGATTGCGGGAAATGACAATGAGGGAGCCGAGGTACCGTTTCCGCATCTTCTTGCTGAGCAATTTTTCTATAGCCGTGTTTCACATGAGGACGAGATTCCCTCGTTTGAAATCATAGTCATGAATTGTGGATGTGTGCTTATGTTCAAAACGGAGTGCTGCACGCAACCGTGCTTCATACATGTCAGAATGGAGCTGTGATAGCTGCTCCCGGCAATTCTGTAGCACGATGGCACAACAGGCAATGAGCTCGGTGGTGGATAGGACAGATTCGGGAGGAGGAAAGAAGGTATGTCGCTTCTGATATGTCGAGCAGGAGGAGTGGATGAGTGCCCGTAATGGCGAAGTAGGGTGAGCAACCCATTCTTCTCCAGACCGTGATGTGATCTGACCAAAATACGGAATACGTCACAGTGTGCCAGTAACTCTGGTCACCATCAACAGCCTTGAATAGGCTCTCACAGACATCAAAATGCGGGAGTCATAACCTTGTGCCAGAATTCATCAGTCCACTCCACTGTCAAAATTCACTGCCTTAATTTCATCTGCCACTCCCTTCTGGCTCATACTTGGTTCCCATACTCACAGCATGACAGATGTGCAAGGAGTGAGATCTGCCACACGTGAGATTGAGTAGACCAAACACAAGGTGATTGTTTAAAGTATAGGACTCACCCCAAAGCAAGATAAATACCACAGCGGTTTATATACTAGGAGGGGGGGGGTGGTTCCAATAATCATCCAATCAAGTATCGGGCCGCCACAAGTAGAAACAGAGTTGAAGGAGTGTTGAAAACAATGAATGGCGAGGATGGACACTAGAGACGAAAAGAATGTAGTGAGTGATGAAAATATTACATTCACATGTCCCTCTTAGTCTTCCATGCTAGCCTTTGTCCACATCCACATTTAGTCTTCGCCTTCACCCACCTTAAACATACTAGATCGGATTTTGAGATGCATTAGACTGACTCATACACCTGCACTTATACCTCCATTGCTTAGACTCAGAGTCAGTGTGTCAGGCACTATGTACACATAGGCTAGTTGTATTTCAGACAACCTGAGCTGATATCTGAAATACCTCATGTATTAAACAGATGGGTCGTATCAGTATGCACCTGTTTATATTCACATGCCACTGCTGCACAATTCTCAGAAACCCTCTGCCACTTTCCAGCTTTCCAAGGCTTTTCACTAGTCAAACAGCATTTTTCAGTATCACTCCGTAGACCCAACTTTCTGGCTCAGTTCAACTGCATTTCAACCAAGAGAAGTCACCTTGAGGCATTACCTTTCTCACCAGCGCCGCAATTCTAGACCTTTGTTAGGCTGTGTGCCATGATGCACCTTCATTTAACTTTCACATCATTAGTTCTGCCCTCAAAAGCCAACTCAAAAGAGACTGCCTAATTTCCTGCAGTTTCAAAAGCCAAGGCCAGGGATCCACTCAAAGCCACCTGGCAGACATCAAGATCAACGTGGACTAAATATGCAAGACCCGTAGGACTTGAGGTTGATTTGTGCTACTTGATTTTTCCATCCTTTTCAAACTGGTGCCAACACAATCAAGGCTGGACAAGTGCTTTGGCCTCTGAGTCTGGGATCTTAGTATTCCCTTTTCTCTTTGAATTTGATTATGTACCCCTCAATTCAATCAGACTTCATCAGAGGAACTTGTGCAGTGGTTTCAGCACCTTAGAAGTTAAAGCTAAAGTAAGTTTATTCACCTTCCTCTTTGTTGTGTATTGGAACCGGTTCACTCTCAAGTCGACGGAGCTGAATACATTGATTGCTTTCTGCATGCTGGTTGGATGGTGCTTGTCTGCCATGCTGCATAATATAGCCATATGGGGATCCAGCTTCGGATGGACAGAAGGCTCAATTTCATAAAAAGGGTGATGTAACATTGTTTTTTTTTTTTCTGTTCCCATTTTTGCAAGCCAGAGCAGAGCAATGGCATATCTTGCTTATAGTATGGAATTGTGTTTTATGTGAACCAAAACTAAGCCAATTCAGATGGTTTTCCTTTACTTAAGTTGAATATTTTCCTAATCTGATACTCTGCTTCAGAATTATATCTGGAGCGTGCACTGAACTGGCATCTGATTCAGCTCGGCATTCCCTAATTCAATCCTTTTGGTTTTGAAATTGCACCTCAAGTACACCAAAACTTAACAGAGAAGTTCACACTCGGGGAACAGGAATCTAGCAGTGTTGGTAGATAATGGTGCTATCAGACAATGGGAAGGAGCTAGAGAGTGGGAAGAATTTGAGAAAAGTACTGTTCACAGCATGTCATGCTGTAGCATAGTATAGAGATTGAACACAATTTGGTAAGGCCCACAACAGCTTTTGGAGTGCTGTTCAGATCACAGTCGCACTCTCCTACCCAACAAAATTCTTGGGAACTGTGTGATGATCAGCAATCAATTGTGACAGGGAGGCTGAGCAGCCACTTGTATGAAAGTAAAGCTATGAACAGTTTGTGCACAGTGGGCAATGTGTTCAACAGCACATTCCAAAGGGCTCCTGCAGTTTCTTGAATCCTCCAGGTCCCCATCCTTTAGAGCATTGTTTAAATTGTATCATTGTCCAAATTCCTACACTTTGAATACTGTGAGACCAATATTTGTTTTCTAACCTATAATTTTATCACAGTGAAATTGCATCAGGGAAATGAAGATCTCAATGATCCTCCCAGGACTTATTTGGATATACCAGTTGTTATTAAGTGGAGAGCAAAAAAGTTCTTGTCTGTGTTGTAAGTTGGTTGCAAAAAGTCTAAGTCCAAATGCTAATTGGTACCTGGTTTATTCAAGGCTGGTAGGCAATCTGCAATGGTTGCATGGCCTAGTGGTTATGGTGCTTTCTCTCTGATTTCCTTAGTTTTGGAGAGGTCACTTGTTTGAGTCCCATGGTTGGCACATTTTCAACTTTGAGCCTTGGTGAACACTGTTTTTGTTCATGTTCATGTTTATGTTTGTCTTTGAACATGAACCGTAATTATCCATGATTAACAACCCTTGATTAAACAGAACCTCTGTACCTCACCAATGCCCCTGGCCTTCCCTGTCCTCTTTCATATGACTAAACAATCAAGGATCAAACCTGATTTTCCGTTGAGACGCAGATTGTTTAATCAAACTTCATATAGATTCTTAGTGAAAGGGGAACAAAGGCAAGACCAGAACAACGAGATGAGAACAAGAGCGCTCCAGGCTCAAGTTCAAGAACCAAGCAATCCAGCCAAAGTAAGGGCCTGAGTATAGATGAGGTAGAATCTACTGTACAGGGGAGATTCTACCGAGTTTATATACCTTTCTACATAAATTAAATACGATCGCGATCAGTTACTGTATCCAGCATTGAGGAACATTAATGCTGATGCTCCTAGTCCCTATGTGTTATCACCACAGCATCTAGGGGTCACCAAGGAGTCATGAGCATAAAGGAGTCAACAGGTGGCACCCAGGGGACACCTGTCGCCATTCAGGAGTGTAGTCGTCTTGGCAGGGATATCAGAAGTGAATATCCACCAACATAAAGGAGTTTAGTCATGACCCATTGGATATGGTCATTGGCACAAAGGAGTCCAGGTTGCCAGCGCACAGAACCCGGGTTGCATGTGTTATGGTGTCATGCCATCGTCGTATAGAGTCCCGGGTTGCTGCAATAAGAACCCGGGTGGTAAAGTGGTGAGGAATCCATGTCTGTATGAATTCTGAATAAAGATCCAAGGGATGTTCATGTCCCTGAGGGTCGAGTGAGTGTTGTGGGCCAGGGAATAACCGATCAAGGATGGGTTATTCCTGAAAAGGAATGTGGTAGAACCCGAAAAATGATATCTGCGATGCTGAGTCAGGGTGATTCATGACAATCGTAATCTCGTAATACGGAATGCATAATTTGTCTCGATTCGTCAACTCCAACACCTACCTGTCTTGTGCTTGCATTGCTCTCTCACTCCATTTCCCTTCAGCACAAAATACAAAAGCAAGCAAAATGGATGAGCCACTGGGGAATAGACCAGGATAGTGTTGAGAACATAGATGGTGAACAGCAAGGAGTAGCACCAAGAGGAGGGCATTTAGGGAGTAAGGGTTGGGGTAGATGAGGCAGAAATAGGTATTGGGGAGTAAAAGGAAGGGAAATGAGGATAATCACCTAAGTGGTTGAAAAATTGGGTTCCATGGTATAAGAGAGATGAGTTGAGGATGAGAGGAAAGGGATCAACTAAGATGCAACTGAAGATTTTTATTCTTTAGTAAGGGCTTTCTGCTTGGGAATAACACTTTGCCCAGTCTGCACCACATACAAACTTGTCATATGAGAGCATGGTCTGTTCTCGACCTATAACAAGTGTGTTGTGTGGAGACCACAGTCCAACCCTAAAGGGAATTGGGAGCCAAAAAAGGAGCTCAAAGGGGACACAGAGACCCAACCATTGTGTATTTCCCAGTGCAGAGGTACAGAAGGGGACTTGAGGTGAAGGGACTAGGATAGAGAATGAGTCCATACTAAAGGTGTGCATAGAGGAGGAACCCACATTGAGTAAACCCCATCCCTCCACAGAGCAGGAACATTGCAGAGGTGGGCCATTATTGACACAATCAACATTCCATGGACATATGGTGCAATCATTGAAATCAGAGAGAAAAGACCTTCCAGCAGGTGAGAATGCAACTGAGGTAACCAAATGGTGTGCCCCTCCAGTGGCTTCCTGAGTACAGCTCCAGTCTCTGCATCCCAAATGCGCACAGTCTTGTCACTGGAGCCAGACACAATTCTCTTGCCATCAGGTGAGAAGGCAACTGAGGTGACCCGATTGGTGTGCCCTTCCAGTGGCTCCCTGAATGCAGCTCCAGTCTCTGCATCCCAAATGCGCACAGTGTTGTCAATGGAGCCAGACACAATTCTCTTGCCATCAGGTGAGAAAGCAACTGAGGTGACCCGAATGGTGTGTCCCTCCAGTGGCTCCCTGAGTGCAGCTCCAGTCTCTGCATCCCAAATGCGCACAGTCTTGTCACTGGAGCCAGACACAATTCTCTTGCCATTCGGTGAGAAGGCAACTGAGGTGACCCTCTCGGTGTGCCCCTCCAGTGGCTCCCTGAGTGCAGCTCCAGTCTCTGCATCCCAAATGCGCACAGTCTTGTCCCAGGAGCCAGACACAATTCTCTTGCCATCAGGTGAGAAGGCAACTGAGATGACCCAATTGGTGTGCCCCTCCAGTGGCTCCCTGAGCGCAGCTCCAGTCTCTGCACCCCAAATGCACACAGTGTTGTCATCAGAGCCAGACACAATTCTCTTGCCATCAGGTGAGAAGGCAACTGAAGTGACCCGATTGGTGTGCCCCTCCAGTGGCTCCCTGAGTGCAGCTCCAGTCTCTGCATCCCAAATGCACACAGTCTTGTCCCAGGAGCCAGACACAATTCTCTTGCCATCAGGTGAGAAGGCAACTGAAGTGACCCCATTGGTGTGCCCCTCCAGTGGCTCCCTGAGTGAAGCTCCAGTCTCTGCATCCCAAATGTGCACAGTGTTGTCACCAGAGCCAGACACAATTCTCTTGCCATCAGGTGAGAAGGCAACTGAGGTGACCCGATTGGTGTGCCCTTCCAGTGGCTCCCTGACTGCAGCTCCACTCTCTGCATCCCAAATGCACACAGTCTTGTCCCAGGAGCCAGATATAATTCTCTTTCCATCAGGTGAGAAGGAAACAGAAGTGACCGTATTGATGTGCCCCTCCAGTGGCTCCCTGAGTGCAGCTCCGGTCTCTGCATCCCAAATGCACACAGTGCTGTCATCAGAGCCAGACACAATTCTCTTGCCATCAGGTGAGAAGGCAACTGAGGTGACCCACTCGGTGTGCCCCTCCAGTGGCTCCCTGAGTGCAGCTCCAGTCTCTGCATCCCAAATGCGCACAGTGTTGTCATAGGAGCCAGACACAATTCTCTTGCCATCAGGTGAGAAGGCAACTGAGGTGACCCAATTGGTGTGCCCCTCCAGTGGCTCCCTGAGTGCAGCTCCAGTCTCTGCATCCCAAATGTGCACAGTGTTGTCATTAGAGCCAGACACAATTCTCTTGCCATCAGGTGAGAAGGCAACTGAGGTGACCCAATTGGTGTGCCCCTCCAGTGGCTCCCTGAGTGCAGCTCCAGTCTCTGCATCCCAAATGCGCACAGTGTTGTCATAGGAGCCAGACACAATTCTCTTGCCATCAGGTGAGAAGGCAACTGAAGTGACCAGATTGGTATGCCCCTCCAGTGGCTCCCTGAGTGCAGCTCCAGTCTCTGCATCCCAAATGCGCACAGTGCTGTCATAGGAGCCAGACACAATCCTCTTGCCATCAGGTGAGAAGGCAACTGAGCTGACCGGATTGGTGTGCCCCTCCAGTGGCTCCCTGAGTGCAGCTCCAGTCTCTGCATCCCAATGCGCACAGTGCTGTCATAGGAGCCAGACCCAATCCTCTTGCCATCAGGTGAGAAGGCAACTGAGGTGACCGGATCAGTGTGGCCCTCTATTACAGCAATTGTGTCTGGCCACTGTTTCATTCTCCCTTTTGTAATTGATAACAATCATGGGAATTCATCTGAGAATCTTTTAAGATTTCAGACTGCTCTGGTGCCAAGGCCAGTGCTGATAGATAAATGTGAGGAGCACTTTGATTAATTGCATCCCAAAAGAAGGAAATAAATCTTCTGGCGTCAGTTACAAATTGGATCAGGGATGTGCTCTAATGATCTTCAGTCCTTATAAACATCTCATAAGATCATTCTTAGACATACCTTATTTGCCCAACCCATCAATTTAGCTAGAGCCTCCTGTCCATAGCCCACAATTCCAAGTAAACTCAGAATCTCCAGCCAAAACAGGAACTTTTTTGACCATGAAGTCCTGCACTCCTTGGCCACTGCATGAATCATAGGCTGTCTCCACTAGATGATCCACCCAAAATTGAGCAGCATATCGGAGATGCAATGGGATTGTAGCTGTCAAGTCGCCACTGGAAATCTGGCATGTCAATGTTTCGCAAGTATGAGGTTGGTAGATCACAGATATTGAATTTCAGTTGCTTGTCCAACACCTTTATAAGAGCAGATACTAGAGCTCGCTGCTGATTGTCTGTGCCACACAGGATTTCAGGCCGGGTCATTTGAACATAAGATGTCATAAACTCTCTGAATGAGAGATGTATGATTCTGATTGCTGCCCCTGGAGTATCAGAAACATGGATTACAGCACTCAGAGGGAGCAGTGTCTTCAGAAGAACTCCTTTATCCAGTTCAAGCAAGTCTGCCAGACTCTGGCAATCCAAAGGTTTCATGAGGTGCAAAATTGTACTCAGAATCTTCATGGCTCGATCATGGTAGCCTTGAGCACGCCAGTCTCCTAGGGCAGCTGATGGGATGGCATAATTCATAATTCGTAGGTATAGATCATGCAGCTCAGTGAGAGCTTCACCATCCAGGAGGTAATCAACAGATTCTTGGGGGGGTATGTGTGGCAGTCCTGCAAGAATATAACGAACAGCTGTAGCTGCAAAAACAAACAGTCCATTTGCACGAGTTGTTATTTCTTCTGCTTGGTGACTCTGAACTTTCCAGGGATCACGAGTAGTCCAGTTGGCCCCATCAAGTGACTGCTCAACATAGAGGTGTATGTCATGCTGAACTGTCATGGGTTCAATTTCATCAAGGACAACCCTATGCATCATAGAAAGAAGTTTATCAAATTGCAGATAAGAAGGTACTTCAGGGCGTCCAGTCAGAAAAATCGGACATGGGCTGGGATCTGACCAATGCTATCAGATAGCCATCGCAAGAAACTCTGGCCACGGTCCTTTCCACATTCATCCAGAGCATCAAGACAGATCACCCATGGTGTTGAACAGGGAGGTAGCTTCCCAAGAATTTCTACAACCAGCTTCTGGAACTGCAGGTGTGGTGCTGCCTCGCAAATGCGAGTACGTTCCTTCTCTAGTAGCTCAATGAGATGGGCCTGAAAGTCATGACTATAATCTGCAAGCTGCACAGCAAGTGTCGTAGCAAGGTGATTTATCTCCTTGCGGTCTGTGTAGTCACGGGAAAAGAAAAAAGATGCTGCAAGAGTCTTTTTCTCCTGGCCAAGATAGTTGCAACTGACTTTGCAATTGTGGATTTGCCTGATCCTGCAACCCCACTGAGCATGACCAGGCGGATTGAATCAGGAGTGCTGGTTAAGCATGCAACAAGGTCCCTGATTATGTCAATTCGTGTACCATTCATGCATTCCTCAGGTGTGTTGGCAGCATTATAATGTGCTGCCACACACTTGAGACTTGCTAGAATCTCTCTGGTGTTGCTTCTCTGTGGACTGTGGTGTTGGCACTATCAGCTTTTCTGTTAATCCCTTGAATTGTGGTGTCCAACACTTACAATTCATTTGTGCAGTGCCACTACTGTCATTGAGAAACAGTATTTGGAAGAGGATGAATCAACATACAAATTATTTATGGTGAAGTATTTGGCCTTGATGTCATAAGCCATCCTGGGACCCTCCCCAAGACCCCCACCCCCACCTTGTATGCCACCTTCCCCACCTTCGCCCCCTATGCCACCTGGGAAAGATAAGTGATAGTGTTGGCTTATCAATTTTATAACACACCATAGATGTTCTGAATGAGGAATTTGCTGGTCTGGTTACCCATGTCAATTGATAGAGACTCTGAGTAGAGTATGAATGCTGTGTATACAGTGCAGGAGATGTAAAGGTGAAAGCGCAAGGGGCAACTGACAGCTCACTGGCAGATATATCACAGCCAGCAGGCAGCCGCATGCATCGTTTTATAAATATAGGGCGCCAAACTGCGGGAAAACGGCTTCAATTTTTTCATTTGCGAATATTAATAGCTAGAACAACGCATGCAGATAAACCTAGTACACTCTGCCGCAAATTCAAGCCATCATTATTACGCTCATGAACTTCGGTTTCGAATGTTCTGCCGTAAACCCGTAAACCAGGGTTCAGGGTATCCATTCCGATGCACGTTTCGCCCCCGCAAAGTGCCAACTAGGGCGCTTTCGGCCGCTACGGCCCGCTCCCCAAGTGTCGCTCACCGATTATCCCTGACGTCCTCCAATTCACCACTCCGCGCTTCCCCCGGTCCGTAGCCTACATGCTCTCGTCCTCCTGCGCAACAAATCCGATATTCCCGACGGCTCACTCAATCGCGCGGCCCGCCGCTCCTGACGGAGTCCCCCGACGCTGCCGTCTTCTCAATCTACACCCGCCTTCCTGCCCCACCGCGCTTTCGGCTCGACGCGTTTATTTGGCACTGCGTGGCGCCGTCGTCCGTCGCTGCCGCGGCGATCAAGACTGCCACGTCGCTCGCTCGACTAGAGACCCCGCCCGCTATGCCTCCAAGGCAGCTTTCCCAACTCCACTCCAGTCCTCTCATTTGCCTGGAAGCAGGCTTCTCGTGAGAAGGCGGGTGGGGGAGTGCAGTGGATGTATTTGATGTGCGTCGTGCGTTAGCGCGTGCAATCTTCTTGCGTGCTGACCCCGTGTGCCCCCCCCCATCCCCACGCGCCCGCCGTGTGCGTCCCTTCCGCACCGTCGCTTCGAGGTGCTACAGCGCCCCTTCTCGCGCTCTCTGCGTGTACGACGAGAATCCTCGTCTCACTGTGTGTACGGCTTGGTACTGCCTGCCCGCGCTGCGAACCCACATCGCGAGCATCGTACGTACCCTTTTACTCTCATCGATCTTTGCTGATGACCTTGTAGGTTTGCCATCATCTTTGGTGTCGTCCAGAGCGGAATACATGAGAGCGTACCTACCGCAATCCTCGCCGCGTTTTCCCATACCCCCTCGTTCTCAGTGTACGGCGTCGTACCTTCGACCCGTCTCAGCCTCGGCACACGCTCGATAGGTATGCATTTGATTTTCTTGCATCTCTCCTTCATTCGTTGATAGGCGCTGCTAGATCGCCCCTCAATCGCAATTCGAGGAAGTACGTCCAGCATCGCATACGTGCGCTCGGGCCCACGCCACTCGAAGCCTGCAGCAGCACCATATCGCTTGCGATGTGTGAGATGCTCTGTGCTGCGCTCGATGAGCTGCGTACGATTCGGAGCCTTTCTGGGTGCGTTTCTCTTCCTTTTTTTTTCCCTCCCCCTTTCCCCCCATTCTTCATTTTCCATTCCTTCGCCCCTTGTTAGTCTCTCTCTTTTTTTTTCGCCCTTGAGGTATATATACTCACTTCCTCGTCAGCCATCCTGCGCGCGCACACCACGTCCACATTTCAAGCTCTGAAGCTCTCATAAATCAAGAGGACGTGAGCTCGCACTCGCGACCATCTTTAGCAACCACCGCCGTCCATACAGCAGAGTCATGCCTCTTCGGACGCCCCCGACGCCTTCTCCGCGCTGTCGACGCCCGCTTCGCTGGAACGTAGCATACGACGTGTGCCGCGACCAGCACGGCCGCTCGCTGCCTGGGGGACCATCTAAAACACCACCACAGCGTGCGCGATCCGCAACAGGCACGCTCTACCGTTCCTGCCATGCCCACGGGCTCGACACCACGCCGGCACGAACACAGATCCGACCACGCTACCAGCTACACGCGCAGCACGCGACGCCGCCCACGTCGCCTCGTCGCCGTCCCGCACACTATAACTCTTCAGCAGTGTACTGCTGTCGCCGCCTGCGCCTGCCGTACTCCCCAGCACCACCTTCACCACCTCCTGCGCGCGCGATGGTCGTTCCCCACCGCCGGCGCCGCTTGTATCGCTTCCTCCCGCGCCAAATGTATCTCCAGCAAGTACCACTCTCCCCGATCCACACGCACGCCGGGCGCACCCTCAACACGGCACGCACCACCCCTCGCGCGCGTAGCAGCGACAGCCGCTCCCCATCGCCCGCGCCCCGGCTGTCACCCCCTACCCGTCGCCACCGTGTCCAGCTCCTCATCACTATCCTCCGCTCGAAGCCAGCTCCTGTCCGGCACCGGGAGTACGACGCGCAGCATCGCCGGAGCGCGCAGCAAGTGCAACGAGCGTCTCCCGTCGCCCGCGCCGCCTTCATCGCCCCTCCGTGCGCCGCGACCATCCTCTGCGCCCACGCCGCCCTCCGCTCCAAACCTCGGCCTGCCGCGCATCGCGAACGCGACGTGCACCACCCCCGGCGTGTCACTCTGCGGCCGTCCCCATCGCCCCGTAACCTCCCCGCTTCCCACGTCCATCCTCAGCGGCATAGTGCCCCGCTCGTTGCCGACTCCGCCACACCGCGGCCCATGGGCAGCACCCCGCGCGGCGGCTTCCATCGGTTGCGGGCGAGCAGCGGACGAACGACACGGAGGCGATACGCACCCCGCGCTTCCGCTGTACCCGCCTCTCGCGCTAAGGATTTCTGACAAACGTGGATGGGGCACCCCGATAACTCTCGGTGCGACGAACCCGAGCGGAGACGGCAGAACCTACGCTCCCCCGGGATTTCAGATCGCACCGCCGCCTGTGCAGTTCGGATCTCCAGCGAGCGCTGCGAGTTCGGGGAAGGATACTGCGGGAATGTAGAAGTCTCACCCGCCTACCATTCGCCCAACTCCGATACGATATCCGTCTTCGAGGGGCGCCACGCAATGGCGGCTATGGCGGGGAATTACCAAGTCCTCGACCATGGATCAGTGCTCGGCAATAAGGGCGGCTTGTGGGTACGTCTTTCGTCCTCGTCGTCCTTACCATTTCCGGTTCGTCTCGTACGATACACCTGCGCGTCACCATTGTGCTCGTCCTCTCCACATCCCTCTCCCTTTCTTCGTTCCGTACTGCACATGCTGACCGCCTTCCTCTTAGCCCTGAAGATGTCTCAGAGACGCTACGAATTCCGCACACGGATAGCCGTAACGTCGTCGTCATCGTATAGAAGTTCTGAAGCAGCCAAGATGCGGCCGGAAGTCGGTGGTCTTTCTTCCCTCCCTCTCCGCCTTCACGCCGGCGTCCTGCCTCTCCTCTTGCTCCGTCCTTCCTCGTCGTTCTCCAGATGCTTACCCTCCTGCTTAGTAGGCGCTGCGTACCTCCCCCGCCCGGAACGCCTGACGCGCGCGACGCGCTCTGATGGGCTTGAGGGGGTCGAAATGGATGGGGAGGCCGAAGCATGCACCTACTTTGAGATTTATGCGACGCGGGCGCTGCGCCAGGGGGAGAAGATTGTTGTAGGATGGGAATGGGAAGCCTCGGACGAAGCCTCGGACGCCGTGCATCGTGTGGGTGAAGTGAGGGGTGTGTATCTTTTCATTTTTATTTTTTCGTCCCGCTTTTCGCACTACATTCCTTACGTCTTTCTATCTTCTTAGGGTTACCACCTGCACGCCGCTGGTGGCCGCCCTACGCTCTGCTATTGCCATACGTCTCTCGCCCTACGCCCCCACGTCGGAGACCGCCTCGCCCTGTCCGCTACCGCCCTATGCTGCACGATCCTTACACTACTTCCGCAACGCTCCGCTCTCCGGCCGCCCTACGCTGCCCGACCGCTCTATGCTGCCCGACCGCCCTACGCCGGCCGCCCTACACGCGCTCCGCTTCCACCCGATCTACCTTCCTGCGTCAGCGCCTGCACCGCCCAACACCCTGCCTCCACTCTGTCCTCGTATGCCGCCCAACCTACGCTCCTACGTTGATGCCCCGCCTTTGCCCTACGCTCCGCCCACGTCCTACGCTCTGCCACCGCCCTACCCAATGCTTCCCTTCCTACACTCCGCTCTATATGCTGCCGCCTATGACCACGACCACGACGACTCACTGCGGACGACTCACTGCGGACTCCTCGCCGTTTACCGCGAGTACGCCGTCCTCCCTCCTTCCTCCATCGCTCGTCTCTCGCCTCGGCGCCCATGCCGCCCCCTCCGCGCGCTCTTCCGCACCGCCGCCCTCCCACTCAGTGTCCAGCCCTAATCGCGCTCAACGCCATCGCGCGCGCGCCTATATACGCCCCGCCGCCACCCTTGTCTACCTCCTCGCCGCTTCCATTGCCCCACCGCCACCGCCTTCACTCCCATCGCCGCCGCCTCCGCGCCCTCATTCACGTCGATGCCGCCCTCCTCCCGCCCTGGTCGCCGGTTCGACTAACCTGCCTCAATACTGCCGTCACGCTCATCCACACCACCACCATTCAGCACCGCTGCCCCTGCAATCATCTACGCCCCCACCGTGCCCACCGCCTCCACTGCCTACCCCGTACAGCACTCATTCGCGCCGCCGCGCTCATTCACACCGCCCACGGCTCGCACCGCGCCCATTTGCCGCTGTGCTCATCCACGCCGCCCACGACCCGCACCGCGTTCAACGCCGCACCTTCCGTCATCCACGCTGCCGCCGTGACCATCCATGTGGCCGCTGCCGCCCTCACCCACGCCGTCGTTGAGCTCGTCCACACCACCATCCCGCCACTCAGCACCGCTGCGCCTTTCCATTCCCGCACGACCCATTCCCTACTTCTCCCGCATGCGAGTAACGTCCCCTCAATACCCCTGCCGCTCGAAGCCCCCTACCTGCCGCATTCCGTACGTACCTACCCTTTGCTTTCTCCTCTTTATCTCCCACTGAACCCGTTCGCTTGCATTAAAGTACATTTTTGTATGTCCATTACCTTGAATCTCATTTCTCAATTGCTCTGCCCTCATTTTCCATGAGCGAGCATTAGTACTTCGAGCGCAAATTCCAGAGAATAAAGAAAGAAAGAAATAAATAGAAATAGCCGACTTCAGCCCCTCTCTTTTCTATGAAGGTGAGTTACAAAGTCACCTGCACGATTACGCTGTAGTCCGCCCCAACTTCATTCCACATTTCCCTTGCTGACTTCACCCAGTTGCTTGCCTTGAATTGTTTGTTGAGGTACGTTCCTTTTCTCCTTCGGCATCATTCTGCCTCTGACCGCCGAATCCCCTAAAGTCCACGCAACTCACTCCGACTGTGCGCCGCCATCATCAGCCCGCAATGCCAGTTCAGCCTCACTCCAACTCTGAGCGGCTACGACTACCGTTCGTTTTCATCCTTTTCAGTTGTACTGAGTTCTCGGTAGAAGGCCCTGTCCTCGACATGATACTAGGTCAGTTGGTATCGAAATCTTGTTTGACAGTTTTTTTTCTTTCACTCAGATTCTCACCCTGAACGCATGCTCGGCCTGCATAGCACGGTCTAATGAGGAGAGTGGAATGATCCCTCAGGTCTGGCTTCAGGTGGGTCCCATCCTATTGATTTTATCGTTGCATTCAATCTTACCGACCTCGAGCTTCTCTTACCCTTCGAAGGCGGTTACTATGAACGTAGACTTGGAGGCGAATTCACTCTGGTCTTTCGTATTCATTTTCCCCGCTCACTTACTTCCTTTAGATATTGATCTTGACGGTACCATTGCAATTGTTACCTTGAGGTGGGTTACATTCAACTTCGTGTCTCTTATTGAACTCACTTGATTCGCCCACTTGAAACAGATTACCGTAGATTCGTATGGACTCCATTACCGCCTTTCTTGGCATACTGAGCTGGTGTGCTCAGATATACCCTCCCCGCCTTCTCTTCGCGTCCTGGAATCCCGAAACTATCACTATGTTCCGCCCCCCCCCCCCCCTAGAAACAGGCTGAGGCCAGATGACCTACCCGCAGCTGCCAAGAGGGGTCTGTCTAGGTGACTAGAAGCGGTCTGTGCAGGTCAGTCTACGTATGTGCAGGTCAGTGCAGCTGTTTGTATCTTAAGGGAGGTCAGTTCAGCCCAGGGTAGGTCAGTCAAGATGTTGCTGGCCACCTAACCAGAGGTAAACATACCTGATTTCAACAGTGGAGGACAACTTGTAGTCTTGCCGCTTCATTGCCACAGCCAGTTTCGGCTCAGAGAGGCGGTTTGCGGCAAGACTGGTACATGGGTATTGGAGAGCAAGAGATGAGCTGAGTGGCAACTCTCCCAGGAGCGGTGTCCCTGGATGTGTCCACAACCCGCTGATTCAAAATCATAACAGTGATGATCCCAATTAGGCTCTCGCAACTCTGCATTGGCTCCTTGACAACAATGATGAATCTGAAACTGAGAGAGATTATTCATCTAATGAGTGTGAGGATGAACAGAATGCTCCTTACCTGGCATTGGATACAGTACAGAGTCAGTGCAGCCTGGGATAAGGTCAAGGTAGGTGCTGAAACTGAGACGGACACACCTATACTAGTGCTGGGTTTGGTTCATTTAATAAATCGTATAATACGTGAGTGTCCAGCTGGCTGCTTGTCTGGAATAGAGGGTGTGTGTAATACATTAAATAACGGCGCCGCCGGCCCGAAATTTTCGATGTATTTAATGTATTATACGTGTATTTAATGCTGTATTTAATGTATTCAATACTGCTACCAATCCGACGGGTCCCATTCAGCGTCCTTCGCAGTCCATTCAGAGCTAGGCTGCTTCCCAGGCTTGGGTGTCGGCTGTTGCCTTAAAATTGCTTCACAGTGCCCATGAGCTTGGGAAACCGTTTTACACTTCAATCTCAGCCTTTAGGGTACTAGAAAGCGCCGCCCTCGGCGGCACAGCCCTTGCCTGATGGGGTCTCATTTTTTACATACACTGAATTCAAGAATGAGCATGGCAATTCTGTATTACAGGTCCATCTGTTCAGGAACTTATTTCGTATTTTGTTTTCTCAGTATGGTGTGGTCAGTGGTCACTGTTTCGTTGAATCATCTTGGGAAGTTTTTCAGAATCATCTTCAAAGTTTTTCAGACAGATAAGCCCACAATCTGATGTTGCTTGCAGAAGATGACTGACTAGAAGATTTGAACAACTTGAAACAAACAATGAGATGGTGGAGAGAAATGCACTCGAGCACGGAGATGGATTTGAGCGTAGCAACACAGTAATATACAGAAATGCAAAGAATTGTCTGCCAGTGTGACATTAGCCAGACCTGAGATGCTCAGTATTCTTTTACACACCTGGTCTATTGATCTTTGGCCACCTACATTGTCTTGTTAGCAGTAGAGAAGAGATGATACTTTGGATGTTTTGAAAGCAATTGAAGTGGTCTGCATTGTGGATTGAGAATCAAGAAGTTCTAAGGCTAAAGCTTTGCTGGTGGATGATGTGATGTGAGTTCGGTGCTGGCTCCAAATCTGTTTTGCGTTGCGGTTATCCTTATGGTTATCCCAACAATAGCGGAGTGGGATGATCGGATCACGTCAAATTCGGGTGTTGGTGATTGATGGAATTATGACCTCCCAGAGCCCTTGACAGGCAAGGGAATTTAATACCTATTAAATACATGGCCTCTGGAGGTCCTGAGGTATTCAATGTATTATACGAGGTATTTAATGTATTGTATGAAACTAACAATACATACATCATTTAAAACCCAGCACTAACCTATACGCACCTACACTGATCTGCACTGATCTGCATGATGTCATTGTAGCCGGCCAGCCATTGGCTACCCGGCCCTACGTGAAAGCGTGCGTAGTTGGCTGCACAGAGTCAGTGTGATCGGGTAGCCAGACCTAGACTCACATTGCCGAACCTTGACTAAGTGAGTCTAGCCGACCCCGGAACGTAGTGTATGAAACAGTGGACTCAGGTACATCCTATTCATTCGCCTGGACTGACCTGAAGCACCTAGTTGTTACTATCTTCAGCATTTATCTGGGACCAGAATCAAGAGGCCATCATTAGAAGATAGACAAGTCTGATAAAATGTACCCAGGGACTGGCGGTATTTGAGGAGATCTCTTGTATGCACATCATCAATGCCACTGAAATTACTGACTTAGCCTTCGACACCCCCTCCAATCGCCTTGCAGTTTGCCATTGAGGCGGCATGGTTCAAATTTACACACTCAGCGGCACCATGTCCCTAAAAGAGGTCTTCTCACTTGAGCTGAAGAATGTTGCGCCACGAGCAATAGCATTTGGTCAGATACACTTTAACAATAGGGACATCATGGTCTTTGGGCTCTACGGAGATGATATGTGAGTCTTCGTTGCAAACATTTTAACTGTTGACTCACCAGTACAAAGCTACACACTCCGGGGCAGTGATGGGAAGGCGGTGGGCTAGCTGTAGAACATTGGGGCACTCATGTGTGTCGGAGAAATGACCATAAGGGGTAATCAGGCCGATCCCCGAGCAGACTTACTCAGCGGATCACTAATGTAGAACCCCACTGACTTTTGTAGAATATTCTAGTATACGTACCTCTGTAGTATATAAGCTAGGGGTAGCAAGCCAATCTCCTCAGGAGATTGTAACCCAAAGCCTAACAGCTCTAGTGCAACCTATTCAAATTACAACAATGTGGGTCTTCACCTCTGCTTTGGCGCATTCACTGGCATCATATCTTAGCAGTGTTGCTCTAGACATTTGCAAAAGTGTCTTGATCATCGATGAGCCATCATCGGGCACAAAACCTCTATCGCTTGGAGGACCACAAACGTGTGAAAACCTTTCCTGTTACCGTCACGAAACAAAAGATTGCACCAAGTGGACTTTTTGGAAGAGTGCAAGTTCATCGTCAGCAGAAGGGACCACGGCATCATGTATGTGTTTGAACGTCACAGCAGGGACATCATAAACGACTTGAGAGTCAACCCATGCGAGTGGGTTCAGACAATTGCCATGAGCAACTCATTTAAGAATGCATGTCTTGCTGAACAAAGAATTCTAGGCTGCTGACTGTGCTGGAGTTTCCACTATTTCACGGCCAAGTTGTACGACCTGGTAGGGTCAAACAAGATTTTTGTTTGGCGTCAAAAGAGCAAGAAACGGTTTGGTGTGGTGGGCATTGCATGTGGTATGTTGATCTTCCTTCACTGTTCTTTGTGGTGGCGGCAGTACTAGTAGCCTTTGGGTACCAGAACTCAGCTACAATCCCAATGTACAACATCTAGGATAAGTAGTTGAACAATTGCAACGACGAGTGTCGAGGGTCAAGGGAATTTGTGTGAGCGGCTTGACTTTCAGTGGCGGAGGGGCTGCTGATATACAACCATCAGCAAGCACATCTGACAGAACGGGGCTGGATCTTCTGTGGGTGTACAATGCGCCACAGTGCCACAAGCACCAGCCCTGCCGATGTACAATGTTGTGCAGTATTACTAGTGAACTTAACGGATCGAGACCATCATCACATCATGATCGTCATCGCCAAGTCCCTTCCTCACCACCACTGCCTGACATTGTACGCTGGCAGGGGTAGATAGGTCGCTCACAGTGCTGTGGCACATTGTACGCATGCAGATGTCAAGCTTAGCCCATGCTGCAGCTCTTGCTGAGCTGTGGCCTGCACCTATCCCTGTTGGCGCCTGCTGTACATAGCTTTTTGTTATTTGCGCTAATTTTTCACTAATTGTTCACCAAGTAATTGTTCACCAGGGTTTTAAAAGACTTTTCTACTTGCCTGTTTCGAGCAAATAAGTTCCCACTCTTACCATTCTGCATCACGTGGCTTGCACATTTCCAGGACCTCCCACCAGCCACCTACATATCTCCATGAGTACTCCATTCTGATTCTTGATATCTTAGCTAATATTTTCGATAGACCACAGTGTTTTTCACCGGTGTGACATATACCCCACTTGTGGCTCATCCCCATCGACGGCATGTATGGCCACCTCAGTCGCTGCACCTCCTGTGCTTGCTTCTACACATGGGCCCATGCCTGCCATCTCCTATACAATTGTGGACAAACAAAGTCCACCAAAAAAAAGTCTATTTTTTTTAGCCAAGATAAGTACTGGGATCAATAGATCTCATCAAGTCAGTCACATTCATATAAGAATTATGTGATTCTGTCAAGCCGTTGGTTGGCAAATCATCAATTAATGTCCAGGCCGATCAAAATTTTGGTGCCCACTTAAAAGTTGTAGGAAATTATGGAAAATGTGCAATCGACGTGCCTCGTTGAACCGAATCTGATTTCAAAAAAATCTCGGAAATCCATCAAGTGGATGTGGTGCAATAAAATAATCTTTCTTGGTCACATGCCTGATTTATTTCCAGAACTGTCAGTCAGAACTCTCAACTGGCAGAGTCAGCTGATCAATTCAAGGAAACTGTGTCCTTCTCCCTTATAGTCAACTGATTCATTTGGGGAAACACAAACCATGCTTTTGAAGAGTCAAATCAGAGGGCAGTTGAGAACTCCGCAGGGTAGATAAGATAATGACATAATGACATAATGTGGCTGTGTTAAAAAAAAAATCTGTTTTTTTGCCAAACGTCTCTAATCATAAATCTGAGATTTGGATCTGGGTCAAAATTTTAGCGCCTGGTAATTTCTCGTAGGAAAAACTTTGGAGCATGTTTTTTGGACTCTTTAGCTTACTCTGGGTTCAGGAAAATAAGGCGAGTAGGGCCGGCAAGCGGCAGGACCCGCTACCATATTACATTGTACTATAGCTTCAATAATTGTTGAGTTGAAATTGTTCACCAGGCCGTCCAGACAGTGTAGTGTAAGCTCTCCAGTTTCAGGGTCGAAAGCACTGTCAGTTCGGAAATTATCTTCATGTAAATCAAACCAGCATGTCTTTGGTTCAGGTGGACCACACCAACATTTGAAACAGGTTTTTGAGAGGGAATGACTCTGGCATTGAGTCACAATATTTCTCAGATCCTTCTGTCGCTCTGGCGAAAAGGATTCTTTCTGATGAATCAGGATACCTCGAACTGAACACGAATGATGTGAGTCTGACGGTACACTGAGAGACAAATCAGGATCTTCGGGTATAGCATTTGAGATTGTATCATCAAGAAAGGCTAGTAGTCGTTTTCCAAACTCAACATGTGATAAATCAGATCCGAGAGCACACCTTTTTATTTCATTGGGGTTCAAACAGCTTCCGACCCATTCTAACCTATAGCAATGTAGTGCTCCATGACCTTGAGCCTCAACACACCCGTAGTATGCTTTGACAAGACCGAGTATTCCACCCTCTATGTTCTTCTGTGTTGGATCGTAGCCAAAAAGAGCAGAAATAAAATTTCATATAGAGGTTGAAAAAGCATACAGCAACAACAGGATTTTTGGGCTACCAGAACGGATTAGTCCCAATAATTTGGAATGTCTTCTGGGAGTAAAGAATCAAGATCTATTTCTGAACCAGCTAGGAATTTAATGACTGGGTTATATACATGAGCCAGATTAATGGTGATGTAAAAGCTTGGGAGCCCCTTTTCAATCATAAGGCCTCTGATATCATTTTCTGCATTGCTACACGGGCAGCTGAGGACCCTGGCGCTAGTAACACCATTTACCTGCTTGAGTGACTTGGGGATTTTGCATTCTTCCTCATTTCTCGGTATGGCAGACTCTCCTTTCGCGACATGTTCAGACACTTCTTTGACAACAGTGGGAGATACATTAGCAAATTGCGAAGCAACAGAGGTGAATTTTTCTCGTTTGACCTTCAATCTAGTATGTAACAGCATCTCATGCCGCTGCAGTATGTTAAATGTATAAATAAAGGATACTCTTTAAACCGGGTATCTGACAGATTTAACAAATGCTTGACATGATGCTTCAGCGATAGTGGAGTGGTGCATTTTGAATCATTAGGTCCCCAATGCTGTACGGAAAATGGGTAGGATATATCAAGGGGAGCAACTGCCCGTCTTGCTCAAACTTGTTTGCGAGTTCCCGATCATGAGGAATTTGAATGTAACCACCACCTTTCTTCTTAACATGTTGCAATACCGCAGCTCGAAGCTCATTCATGGAGGCATGACAGTCAATATCTGTTATCACTGTATTTTGGAATGGTATAGTGGTGTTCGGATTTTTTGAAGGATCTGGAGCCTGAACAGCATCATATTGAGAGGTTACAGTCTCATTTGCGACTTTGGTTGGGATATGTTCAATATTGAATGGGAGAACTGGATTTCCTTCTAGGTCCTGAAGGCAGGGTCATTTTGATTCACCTGCCATTCATCATGGACATCTGCACAGTCAGGTACATGTACATCGACATCAGAGACACAGTCGGGATGACGAGATTCCGAATTTTGTGAACAATGCCCTAGATTATGTGCTGCATGATTTGGGTGCGGAGAAATTCAATTGTTGCCTTGTCTGGAATCTGAATGTGATGCAAAGCAGTGAAGAATATCAGTGTCGGCCTTCGAAGCTTCTCAAAGGAGTGGAACAACTCAGCAACTGTAGCGGAAGATCAATGTTTGATGTCTACTGAACAAAGATTCTCTGAATATTTTCATGGTTCACCATGAGGCCTGAAAAGTAAATTTCGCACACTAGAGACATGGATGTTCAAAGCAACAGCCATATGTGCGAGAATTTCAGTGAACATTTGAGTATGATCAGCTTCTAGCACAATATTCAATATTGCCATAGACATATTGGTGGCTGATGCAAAACCACGACAGCCTGAGTGGTCTGGTCGAGGGAATTCAGCTGCATCACCATGGTAATCTGTGCATACCCCGGCAACCATATGGTGGAGGAGAATACACCTACATTGAACTAAATTGAGGTTGCTAAATGGGATTGCATGAAGTTTGAGAGAATATTGTATTATGGAGAGATCACTATGAAATACAGATATGTGTACATCGTATGTGATGTCCCAAAAATATTTCACGCAAAAGGTGCAGAGGAGTCATTTGCATCAGATCATACCCCGAGGCAGAGGTTACAGGCCCGGAGGCCAACATAGCAGACCCGGAGGACATCACCATTGTAGAAGATCCAGGTGTTGATGTTGAAGGCCCAGAGGCTGATGTACAATCAGACACTTGTATCAAAACATCATCAGAGGGCCGGATGCCTGAGATATACGGCATGGGGGAATCAGATAGCCGGCCAAGGACACCAGATTCCTCATGAGAATCTGTGAAGTGTGAATTAGTGGGGACCACTCTTGATAGCAAGCAAACCAAATACCTTGTGACATATTGTTCCAACAATCAGGAGTCACCGGAGGATGGTCATGAAGCAGGGATTAAGGAGGAGATGAAGTGCAGAATGAGATAATACTTGAAACGGAGCCAGTGTGGATGACACCAGAGGGAAGCTGAAAAGAGGCGCCGTGTAAAGTTTCTCAACAGAAGAACAGCCAATCCTGGCTGAGAACAAGACATAAACCACTGACGAGCTGACTGAAAGACTCATGTGCATAGAGCATATTGTATTTCCATAGGGCAAAGAGAGAATTCTGCCAGCAGTAGATCTGGAGATAGGTATTCCCGGGGCCAAGACCTGGTCTAGCGAGATGCAAGACTTCTCTGAGCCAGGATTGAAAGATGTTGAGAGTGGTAAGTTGCAGGAAAGTGCAGAAGCAGCTATTGAGCGAGCGAGGTGAGGGAAAGAACAAAGAGACTGTTGCTATGTATGACATAGCTATTTGGCAGGATTCGGAAGATATTGGGGAGATAGCTAAGCAAAGATGACATACTTCGGAAGATATCTGGGAGGTAGCTAAGCAAAAATGACATAGCATAGACGGCCATCAATGTTGCTGCAGGTCTTTTGGCGGAGAGATCAGAGAGGTTAGTGCTGATGTAAACGAAAATGACCAAAAATGTTGTTTACTGCAAGTTGCAAAAAATTAGGCTCTCTATAGAAACCCTTACCTAAAGGTAGCGGGAATTTAAATTGGGTCAAAATCAAATCCCGTTGGGGCTACAGGCTATTTGCGGACTTTGTTTGTCCACAACTGTACTCCTCCCAATGGCTCGCAAGCTACAGTTATACCCATTAATGGTATGTGTGTCGTCCAAGGTGTCTATTGATTACTGACTTTCGACTTTCAGAGTACATTCTGCCACAGATACCCATCCAATTCCTCTTCACACTGTTCCTTCTTGAGCACCAGCTTACCGGATATTGGTGTTTGATCCTACCTTATGCAGCATATTCTATTGTATTCTGTCTCTAGATAGCATGTGATTTTATGCACATGCACTACAAGTCAATGTTATTGTTCCCAAGTTATCTATCTCTGGGCACTTTCCCCTTTTGTCACAAATCAGCCATGGTTTAAAATATCGCTATTTCCCTTACCTATCCTCGTGTCTCTTCCCTGCCGAAGCTGCTTGATGTTGTATGTGGGCAGATTCAGTCAGTATGACACGGATGTGGCAGTGTGTGGATTCTCCTCTGCCTGGAGACACCAACCACCGTCTCCCAGTCACTCAACAGGCAAGCACCAAGCAGAAATTCAGGAATTCTGCGATGCTCAGGAGGCCACTGCCAAGGACTGTGTCAGCAACGGCCCTTAGGTCAGCTGGACCACAAGTTCTGGTGTTGTCGAGTGAAAGGGGAGCGAAGGCAAGACCAGAACAACGAGATGAGAACAAGAGCGCTCCAGGCTCAAGTTCAAGAACCAAGCAATCCAGCCAAAGTAAGGCCTGAGTATAGACGAGGTAGAATCTACTGTACAGGGAGATTCTACCGAGTTTATATACCTTTCTACATAAATTAAATATGATCGCGATCGGTTACTGTATCCAGCATTAAGGAACATTAATGCTGATGCTCCTAGTCCCTATGTGTTATCACCACAGCATCTAGGGGTCAACAAGGAGTCATAAGCATAAAGGAGTCAACAGGTGGCACCCAGGGGACACCTGTCGCCATTCAGGAGTGTAGTCGTCTTGGCAGGAATATCAGGAGTGAATATCCACCAACATAAAGGAGTGTAGTCATGACCTATTGGATATGGTCATCGGCACAAAGGAGTCCGGGTTGCTAGGGCTCTGCACAGCCCGGGTTGCATGTGTATGGTGTCATGCCATCGTCGTATAGAGTCCCGGGTTACTGCAATAAGAACCCGGGTGGTAAAGTGGTGAGGAATCCATGTCTGCATGGATTCCAAATAAAGGTCCAAGGGATGTTCATGTCCCTGAGGGTCGAGTGAGTGTTGTGGGCCAGGGAATAACCCGATCAAGGACGGGTTATTCCCAAAAAGGAATGTGGTAGAACCCGAAAAAGGACATCTGCGATGCTGAGTCAGGGTGATTCATGACAGACTGAGACAACCTCGCCAATGTCTTTATGAAGCTGGGCATGACCAACGATGGTCCCATCTACCCTATGTCTTCACGGGGCTGGTTGTCACTGACAATGGTCCAGATGTCAGAGGACAGCAGCATTTCAAGCTTTTTAGCTCCTCTGATGACTTTCAGGACTCCCTCCCTGATGTCCCACTTGGCTTCCAGCTGCTTTTTCCCTCAGAGGCTATCTCGAGCACTCAATCATTTGTCAACTCTGTTCCAAAGCACACAACCCTGCCCACTAGGAAGGAGCAGCGTGCAAGCACCCTCACCGATATTTTGGGGTGTATTTGTGCTGCACAGCAGTCCCTGGATCTTGTATATGAGTTATATCTGATGAACTCCATCTATGACTCTGTTCGTCTTTCACTTGATGCCACTGCCGCAACATTTGTTGCGGCAGGAAAGCTCTTGAGAAGCATGAAAGCTTCCAAAAACAATAAGGAGCTGGTGAAAATGTGGGATGAAGTCCATGCCAAAGCTTTAGTGCTCAATAATCTCGTGGATTGTATTGGGGCCATTGTACCAAAAGCAGATGTTGAGATGAATGAAGTGGAAATAGAGTACAATACAGGTAAGCCACCACTCCCCATGCCACTACCAAAACGAGACTCATGTCTATTTAAAGCACCACTTTGAGGATCCTATTGGAGATCATGACACCGTCTCCCAAATTGTAATCTTATTCGCAATAATCTCCAACATTGTCATCAGGTTGGCTGTCATAAATCGCCCAGGTTCTACTTTTTTGCGCGACGTGTCTGTATGGATATAGACACGTCTTAGCGGCACGGGACTCTCATGACACCACCACGTGACCTTCTCACGGTTGAAACCCGGCCTCGGATTCTAAAAGCTGCAGACTCAGGGAGTCTGCGCCACAGGATACAGAAGACGTTAGGGACTAGGAACCCGTACAGACGAATCCTAGTCCCCGGACGCACCACGGATGACACAGAAGTGTACACAAAGTACATGAATGGTTTCAAACTGATCGGGGTTTGAACCACTGGATACGCTGACACTCAGGACCAGGAAACCCGAACATCGGGTCTCCTAGGTCCTCCGATGCCACGGAAACCGACACAGAGGAGTACAGGAGTATCAGCATTAACACTCCTTAATGCTGCGGTACAGGAACCGATCGCGACTGACTGCGATCGTTTTAATTTATTAGAAGCCTATATAAGCTCAGTAGAATCTCCATGTACAGTAGATTCTACCTCGTCTAATCTCAGGCTTCTACCTTGGCTTGACATAGGCATTGTCTCCACCCTGCCCCGCTTCCTCCACATTGTACTATGGGTTGTATCCATGCCCCGGGTTGTATACCTGAGTGGATATCACACCCTCTTCGACTCGTTCTGGGTTCCACCTCGCATCCCGACCTACAACATACGTCCTCCTAGGGAGGGCACCGTACAACTAGTCCTACTGCTCAGGGAACACACGAGCTACTAGCGTCTATCGGGTTTATCCTGGTTGGGGTTCTCGTCAGGTTACTTGTTGTTTAGCCGACCCAGAGGCCGTTGATTGATGTGCTCAGAACCTATATAAGAAACACACAAATAACCCCACTTGATTCGAGCATGGCACAGAAACAGTCCTGAGACTGTCCCAACAACCAACCAACAAATCAAACAGCAATATCTGAATGTTTCCAGAGATCCTGATGAGTTACAGCCCCTAGTACAGGGCCTTGTAAAGGTTATAGGGAGAGGTTTCGTATCTCAAAGAGACGTAGAGCAAACTGTGTAGAACATGTTTCTAGACACAGTGGAAACATTGTTTCCAAACAAAGTAGATTTATAGCTTCGCAGTGTGTGTGTGTGTGTGTGTCCAAGCAACAGAGAAACAAGTTTGAAGTAGTCCCGTAGACTCAAGTATGGCCCCTAGTTTATTGGCCAAGAGTGTTCACAGAGCTTTCCCTAAAAGGTACTTTCTGAGCAGCGCCAGCAGTCACGTTTTCGAAGTTTTCCCTAGATGGTACTTTCTGAAACCCGCTCCGCAAACAACAACAATAACATTTCTTTCAACAGAGTCCCAGTTCAAACAGATTCACAGAGTTCCTAACAGTTTCCAGGCAGAGCCCAATTGCGTTTCCAGAATAATATATGATTCAGAAACAATTAAGATTTCGACTAATAGTGCTACTCTATGAGAGTGCGTTGACTGAGGATCCCAGATCAACCCAATGCGCAAGCGTATAGCCTACTAGTTCGGGGGAAGATGCTGTGTCCATCGTAGAAACACCCTCGGATACTTATACAACCGCCAAGACACTGTTACAAAGCCCAAAAACACAATCCCAATGAGTCAAATGTCCGTTTATCCGCCTCTTTAAACCGTGTTTCCGTCGGTTGTTCTTGCGAGCGTTGTCTCCCATTAGTTCCCCACTGCGAGCACGCCATGTTCCCTTGCCAATTACGAGGCAGGAACCCGTCAGCAGCACCCCTGTATTATTCAGAGGGTGTGTCGATCACCGATAGATCGGCACTGCACTTGTTCAACCTGTTTCTGCTTCAACTCAACTCTCCCCTTGGTTCCAAGCGTGGAACTTGATAATACTCCTTTGTAGGTCTCGGTAGATACCCGTTTCTCTAGGGTTTCCCAGAAAGGGTTCTTAAGAAAGAACCTTGGAACACCTTTAGAGTTGTGATCTGAATCCTCAGAATAGCCGACCACCTGTTTCGGTGTATCTGCATTCGATGGAAACCGGCAACTCCAGCAACCGGAACTGTTACGACCATGCACTTTCCGATCTGTTCCGGTTCCTTCCGGCTGTTCCAGCTATGGCCTACTTTATGGCCGTTGCATCCTAACCAACTTCCTGTTGCGTCCGGCTAGTTCCGTTGACGCACAACCTTTGGGGTTTCCGCAATAAAGGTCTTCTGAGCGTTCCCCAAATCAAACATATGACTTATGCAATTATGTTTCTCTCTTATTGTTCTTATTGTCTTTCGCTGTACTTATTGTCTTTTACATACTTCTTTCCGCATTAGACTTATCTCTGTATTTAGTATAAATACGTATTATGTTCTACTGTATCTTTAGTTGAAAATTAACGTGCTTTGCCTCCGCATAGCTCCATGGTCTGACTTCCGTCTCCTCGGTCTCCGAGCCAAGTTAGTTGGTGTACCCGATCCTCTACGTGGTATCACTTCCGGCCCTTTCCATCCTTCCGGCCTTCCGTCCTGCCGGCCTTTTCTGACACGGATATAACAGGAACACTCGTGACCAAAGTGCGTCTCCCCAGCGTCTCAACACAACACAATACATTGCCCATCTCCCGTCCCCTTGAACTGTTTCCGTTGCTTAAGTGGATGTTGGAAACAAGTCAAAAGAAGTTCCTTGACTTATCAATTAGCTCCACGTTTCCCTTACGGTTTTCAGGGTGAGACTAGCCAATGGATGTTCTAATTCCTTAGAGCATCCACCCATTTCTCTGTGGTTCGCCCAACAGCTACCAGGAACCAGTACTGCTGCATAGAAACAACAGCTTCAGCACTGAGCACAACCAGAAACACGCAAAATTACATGTATCTAACTATGGCCCAATTACTGGCTTATCACCGTTGCTGACATTGGCCACTGACCTGTGTAACTTCCTCATTGACACGATTACCCTGATCATCAAGCACACCATGTCCTTGTGCTCCCCTCCCGGCATAGAGTGCAATGCCAAACAGCGCAACATTCTTTTCAGCTTCCAACGACATTAGCAGATATGTTGAAAATGTTTAAACTTGAGCCAAAAAACCAGGATCCTCGCAACTTGCCTGTCTTGTCATTACACACATGAACCTTAGGTGAACCGACTCACTCAGGAGCCCAGCTATCCCTCCCACTGTAAAAACTTTATCTTCTGCAACAAAGCTCTGCAGTGCCGTGTTTGGAGGCTTTACTTGAACAGTGCCAGTCCAAACTGTCTTTTGTATATCCCGACTTCCCCAACCACTTGGCATTCATTCTGTCTGATCCCAAGATTGCAGCCCTGTGTAAGAGCACTGTGATAGGGCCTGGGAAGCTGTACATGCAACATTGTCGATGGGTGGACCGGTGTCACCCGAAGAAGTGAACAACATCTTTGAGGCGGAGTTCCTTCGCAGCTTTGACGGGCCCGTGAAACGGTGACTATGGGGCTAGCGGTGAAATAACCACAAACCAAACCTTTGTAAATGAATACGCAGTTCGATAATGCAACTACAACAACTCAAACACTATAGTCCTCGTGCAAGTTTGGGGTTCCAATCCAGTATAGATTGTGGCAATTTGAACTTTAGTTCTCTTTGAGAAGCAAGACTTTACAGGTCTACAAGTTGTTGAAACGGTGCACTTCTTATATGACTAGGAATAGCTAATTGATAGGTATTGCGAACAAAAACCCAAAACAACCAACCACAACCAATCTTCCTCCAAAGATCTAAGTGCTTCTCTTTGTGAGTTCAGGTCCGGGCCGTAGTATGCAACCAGCAGGTTTGAACAAACACAAGTTCGATTTATAGGCTTCTTACAACACACTCTACAACATACTAGCAATATGCAACCACCAACAACAACACTGCTAGGAACCTAGGGATGGTCCGGGGGTGTGTTTATATGGGGTGGATACAAGATGGCTGGACTGCTAGGTCGAGAACACCAGGGAAGAGTATGTAGGTTTGTGAAAATCCTTGCTAAGGGCAGCCCCAAAAAACTACTGAGGCTAACAACAAGGGACTTCAATCCTCAAACGGCAAGACTCTCCTTAACCACTGACCTATTCCTTAACCAAGAACAGGAACCTTTCCGCTTTTATCGGCACTAGTTCACTACAAGTGTCCAGCTAGCGACCCAACACACTACGACAGAGCTTCTGTCTATATCGGGGTGAAGGCGAAGTAACTGACAAGTTTATAGCCAAACTAGAGGTGGGGGCACCTAGTCCATCTTCTTCTTAGTGGGCTCAAGCCAACACAAAATCCACCTAGCAAGTGATCCACACACACTACGGCAGAGCTTCCGTCTTGTTGGGGTGAAGGCAAAGTCACTAGCACAAACTGCAGCTGGGTCTTGAAGAGAACACCCTTGTTTTATATGTGGAAGTCTAGGACCAACAACATGAAACCCTCAACTTAGTCACTCGATGTTTCCAGAGTCCACAGTTTACTGATTCAAATATAAAGACTACTACAAGTGAAGTTCGGTATCAACCTCCACTAGCAGCCTGAGTCCACTAGCACCAGCTTCGTCCAAAGTCTGGGGTGTAATGTTCTTAGACCCTAGTCTGTTCTGCGCTCTCTTTTATACTACTAGGTTCAAGTTACATGTGAAAGTGAGCTGAATAATACAATAAGCAATATTAGATGATAAGAAATATGGTCAGCCAATGAGACGACTGCCGTTTGGTTTTGGGACTGGTTTGGTATATGCCAGGTCAGCCTCGCTGACCGGCTAGTGTTCAACCATGGGTATATCAATGGATCCTCAGCCCTCCGTCTATGCCGAGCACCCCTTCTGGACCAACCGGCGATGTAGCCGGTGGTCTAGGTCATCTCTACTCTGTCAGAGTGTCGATCTATTACATCTAGGCGATGCATTGTTGCGACCAACATCAAATGGTCATAGCTTGTTGGTCAGGACGTCGATCCGCCCTCCGGTCATCGGTACAGGCTGTACGATCGTCCCTAGCTCTGTTCCAATAGCCTGCTTGCTATTCCCTTTGCCCTAGCTGCCCAGATCGGGCACTAGCCTCGTGTTGCACCATCTCCTATGTCATGGTATGTCTTTGTCAAAAGCCCTAGCCGGTCTCTAGTCGGGTTGTTCTGCCTATCCACCGTCTAGTTGCTTATCTAGAGATTTAGATAGTACCACTGGTTACCGCACCGAACTTCCTAGCTCAAGGTGTTGTCCCCTAGCTGAACTGCCATCGTAGATATCTGTCTGCTAGACCCTCGCTAGCTCCATCCCAAGTCATCTCTGGACTACTAGAGTCTCCTATGTCATGTCTCATGAATGTATAGGCAGTGGTTTAACCCCTGGTTGTTTGTACACTCAGCTAGCAGCTAGCGCGTCACACTAGTGTAGCCTCATGCTACAGTCAGCAGTTAGGGCTCGCTCTGACTCTCCTTTATATCACCTAACAAGTGGTCTGCATACTAGCTAGGATGCTAGTAACAACAGAAGTGCTAGTTGCTTCCCGTTGTATAATATACTGGTCATAGGAAATCGCAAAATTAGCCCTGGATGCCGCGCATTTATGTTACCGCCGTTTCATCGTATAGATAAAACTTGCTCAAATCTGTTCTAGGCGCAATCGCAGATAGACAGACGTTATGTTCAACGCAAACCTATTAGTGGGCAAAAGTGAGGCATTAGATTATGAGTGTATGCCCTCCCTAGGGTGGTAGGCTACACTATTGATGGCCAAAAGTCAGTGTAACAAATCAACTATGAAGCATTGAGTAGACTTGACAAGGCAGCCCAAAAGGCTGTTACGTCCTGACTATGATATTCTACACTGAGCTATAGATGGTGGCGGTAAACCATTATCTTATGCGCTGGAGGTGAAACATCAGGGAACTACTCAGAATTATGGACTTGCCACCTCAACGGCCTCTGAATAGTCTGATGACTATTAAAACAAGATATACGAAGTCAGGATTGGTACAACTACATTAGGGAGATATAGCGCCGCACCATTTTGTGTATAGGACCAACTGATTAGATTGGGATGAGGACATATTACTGAGTTAACCATCACTGTGGTAGATCTGCCCATTAGAAAGATGCGGACCTCGCATCAAGGATTTACTGATATGATTGATGAGGATCGACACTATAGAATAGCGCCGCGCTATATTTTACTGGTCACTATACTGGTCCACCAGTATAGCGCCACGCTATCTTGTCAAATCCGCTTGATATGTACTATGAGTTCCACTGGGCTTGTGAAGTACGGGACTGATACAGAAGTTGAATGGGACTAAGACTTGTTGTGAAAACTGTACTCTCTTGTCTCCTGTAGCAGCGCTTTAGGCCACCAGGACTAAAGACTAGTTTGTTGTGATACCACAATTGTGAAATCACTGAAATCACACAACATTCTCTGCACTCTGGATGCACAACATATTGTGGAACTGCACTTGTTTTGACCATGCAAACAGTATTCGGAACAGGAGAAATACCAATATTCTCTTGAATCAAGTTCCCACATACTTCCGAGTTAACCTTCAAACCACTCGGCATTTCAGCATCACTCAAACAAGGGATTTCGTGATCCCCGGCAAAATTGCATCATCCCACATTGGATTTCCGCCAGTTTTCTGCACTTTTCACCCTCCCTGTGTGCTGAGAAAATATTCCAAAATGCATGCGGAAATATAGATCATCCCACAAGTCCCTAGCCAATCACTTTTGCTCAATTATACTCATTTCCCGTTGTTTCCGCCTTTCCGACAGCCACCACATGTTTCCTATAGCTACTAGGATCAGGAGCATAGCCCACACTAGTTGGGAGATTCAAGATTTTCAGCACAATTTATGGTGAAAAATGTTGTTTGTTTTTCAGACATTTTTCACTGAAAAAAGCAGTGAAAAATTCAAATCTTTCTCACCTCTTTTGAGCTTCCTTTTGAATTTTTCACCTCGAACTCACAAAATAGTGAAAATGTTTTGAGTTTCTCACTACCTTTTTCAGTGAAAAATGTCTGAAAAACAAACAACATCTTTCACCGTAAATTGTGCTGAAAAACTTGAATCTCCCAACCAGTGCCATTCTGTCCCAAACTAATGGCAAATTGTGCTCAACGCACCATCCATGCAGTATTAGTGTTTCATATCATCTTCTCCATATATTCATCTTTTGTTCATCTTTTAAAGCATATGCTTCATACCCATTCGGCCTCCTCCCCATGCCAATTTTCCCATGATATCCACTTTGTTCCCGATTCTCACGCCCTCTTGGACTTGTATAAAACACCTGTGAAAAGCACTTGATCAGTAGTTCCTTTTGTACCCTGTTTTCAGCCAACAGATAATACAAGAGTTTTGCTACAATCTGTGCAGCATTGAACCCACCTCCAAACAACCCGAATACACTGCCTATCTGCTGCTGCTTATTGGTTATCTCGCCCTCTGGTCACTGTAGACCATTCACGACACAAATACTGATCTTGCCTGGATATTACTGAATTTTCTGCTTTCCATAGGTTCCTGAACAAACCACTCGTTTCCAGTAAAATGAAGTGTGTCTAGCGATTTTCTGCTGCCGATACGTTACTGCAGGAAATATTCTTCCATTATCTGGAAGTACGGTCAAACCACGTCTGTTTACCAAGATACACAAAATCCCTCACTCATTCACTTTCCGTGGCAAACGACACACCTGATCGGAATTTGGAAGTATATTTTATATGACATCACATTGTGCATGTAGAAGTGAAACCGCCGCCTTCAGTGTAACTGTCCGCACCTTAGCCCAGCATCCACCTTCTGTGTAACCGCCCCTGTGTTGTTGATACCCGCCGCCATTCGTGCAGTGTTGGTTGATATTGAAGTAGGTCTGTCTGTTGATAGTCTGCCCTACCTTCTGCTTCTTGGCTAGCTGCCAGTAGTGCTGGGTTCTGCCGCTCACAAAGAAACTGAAGACTTGAACAGTCTAAGGTTTAACTTGAGTCTTGATATCCTGTTGGCATGAAGTCCCTGCTACCCTAGCATAACTGTCCTTAAACCGCATAGTTGCTATTGAAACAAGGCCTTATTTTAACCTTGCACACCCTCTTGACGGGTGATACGTACCCTACCTCCCCGAACACACACACAAGTATTAGGATTAGGATTAGTGATTTGTTTTGGTTTTGGTTGACTTGAGTAGAGTGACTAGTTCGCTTTTCTCACTAGTCAATCCATTAGATTTCACGGCCACACCCTAGTGCACCATTTCAGCGGTCAGAAGTTCCAGGTCTGGAGCGAGAGCCGGAGTGGGAGCAGAAGATCCTGAGGCTGGAGCAGAAGATCCTGAGGCCAGAGCAGAAGATTCCAAGGCCAGAGCGAGAGCAGACAATTCCTAGGCCGGAGTTGAGGCAGCCAAAGCGGAGGTTCCCCAGACATCACCCTCCCTTGGAATATGGTGTCCCGACATATGAAGTAAATCGTCCTGTCGCGCCTCCGGAAGGAGATTGTCCTTGGCTTTGACGAGTGCAGCTTTGGCCTCGGAAACCCCGGTGGCACTCTGGTTGCAGAACTCGTTGGCAGACCCCTCGGCAGAGCACATGCCATTGGGCTCAAACCCCACGTGGTTGTTGTACATGTACTCGGCTGCTGGCAGGAGCTCATCTCAGCTGTCCTGTTTGTAGGTTGTGAAGATACAGACAAACTGTTCGAGCTCCTGGTTGAAGCACTCGGTCTGGCCATTGGTCTACGGGTGGTAAGCGGTCAAAGTAGTGGGCT